>JAPDSC010116730.1:51711-72348 GCA_026290005.1 Latrodectus geometricus | reverse complement strand
TTCCTAACATAGTAATAAATTTTTCAAGCCAAAATATCTTCCTAGACTTTTATTTCTATTTCTTTCACGTAAAATTTAACATTTAATACTAAACAGGATAAACTTATTTTGATGTATGTAATATCTAGTAATTTTAGGGAGAAATTGTCCTTATTGGGTTATCTACATGTTACTTTATACATATATAGGCACTTTGCAAATTTTATGATAAGGTAATAATTAATGTTTGTTAAGTGAAAAATCATATTATTTTTCATCTTGCTAATAATCATCTGTCTTAATAATATAAAACAGTTACTATTGCAAAAATATTTATTTTTTGAAATTAAATGTAAGATATATTATATATATATATATATATATAAAATTATACTGCAGTAAACTCATTATAAGGAAAAATAAAATATCATGTATGTAACATTCTAATTGATTAAAATGAAACACAGTAACATTATAATATAGCATTATGATTATTTCTTCATTATAGTATTCTACAAGATATGTATACTACCTGACATTGAAAACGCATCACCAAGAAGATGTGGCCAAAATATCATGCAAATTCTTTCATTGAGTAAAATATAAGGAAAGAAACAGGTAGAATGGGCTATTTCCCCGCCATTATTTATATTAGAAAAATTCTCATAGAAATTTAGTTCTAGTCTCAGATAAAGCGTATAGTAGCAGAAAATGTCAAGTGGAAATCAACAGAGGCAGTTTAAGCAAACAGAAGATTTTACGAGGGTTGTGGTTGATGAATTGAAAAGGGAAATATGATCCATACAGATAATCACAACTGTTACACATCTAGGCATTCCAACACGGGCTGAGGTGGTTACTGCAAGAAAATCTGGCATATTTGAGGAGTATTTGATGTTCTTTATCAACAAGATAAAGCCCAAACTCAAACTCCTTGCACCAGCTAGCATATTCACTAGGTGTACAGATACATCCCTGGCCACTATTCACTGATAATCATTTATCAAACGAACACATTTGAGATGCGTTTTGATGCCATTGCTGAATTCAGAAGACGAGTTGCGGCTAATAGTTGACTGGGAATGGACAGCTATTCTTCAGAAGACCATCCGTACTCTTATAGATTCTGTACTTAGACGTGTTACTTCTTGTATTGCTATTTCTGGAGTCCCTACAAACTACTGAGAAGACACTGCTCTCATTCGTTACTATGAATATGGTTTTGAAATAGTAATCACTAATTGTTCTCGTTGCCATCAGTCTACCACTATCACTTTCTCACCACTCCTTCTTCGTGTTTGTTTGGATGGCATGTAATATAATAAATACTTGATGTTCAGCTAAGAATTATCCACCAAAGTCTATCTTTTAAGTTATAAAAGTAAGCCTATGCCTCGTCGTGGCTCAAATCCCAGGAAATATATTTAGATGTATTTTCAATAGCTCATTTACAAGACATTCTCATTCTTTATTGGATTGTCCTTTTAAGTAACATTCTATTTTTGATATTAGGACATTCTTTGGAATTTCCTCGTACGTCAATGTAAATTTTCTACAATAATTGTTCTCATTAGATCATGATATGCATATTACCATCAAAACTGAAAACATGAGAAAACGAATTCAAAGAAACAGGTAAGTAAATGGTTCAAAGTTTTTAAATTGTGCGAAATTTTTCAAAGCAATTAAACGCATTTAAAAAAAAAAACTATGTGAAATTTATGTGAAAACAAAAATATAGGAAATTTCATCTTCAAAACTTCACGATATCAGGAAAGCATAAAAAAATAATAAATAAAATAATATGAGATTTTACTTCTCCTTTTAAAAGAATGAGGTATGCAAAATCATATTTCGCAAATTATTTGTATATGATTAATATTTATATGGACATATTTAACAAAAAAATTTAATTATTAGTTTTCATATATTTTTATAATACAATAAAATTTAATTTTCCTGGAAAAGAAATAATTATACTTCAAAAAGTAATAAAAGTTAACCTAGAGCTATATAAATGCATTTATTCTATATTACATAAATGCATTATTATGTTCTTTTTTGACTAAATAAATTCATATTACAAAATCTTTGAAAAATATTACAGACAGCAAATATTTTGCTTCTAGAGAAAATATTGAAGAATACTATAAAGCAAATACGCAATAAATAAATATGAAAATCCGACTAACATCCGTTTAAATAAGTACTGCTTTTCTATTCGAAAATTGATGAAAAAACTGTCTATTCCTTACGTTATTTACTAAAAATATGTATTTTGTAAATTTTAAAAAACGCTATTTAAAAAAAAACCATTAATAACATGAACACTAATTATGAATCAGATATAAATTCATATATTTCTAAAAATATAGTATTAAAATTCCTAATAAGAGAAAACTTTAAGGAAATAACATACGAATATATATAATTTATGCCAACATCATGATTTTAAAGGAATAATTAAATTAAATATCACAATAAGGTTCATGAGACTCCTTTCCAATTTCATTTCATGCTATGGAAATTCAAATCCATTTCTAATAAAAACAATAAAATTGGAATCATGCTAAAATTATTTATTATCATGTAGAATAAACAAGAAATATTTCTCGAATTACTTTTAGAATTACTTGAATACAATTTTTTAAAATTAAGTTTCTCTCTCTGTAGAAAAGCAAAAAAAAAAAAAATTAATATTAACAATTTACCATGAAAAGTAGCAGTTTCAACTGTATGAATATGTGTGAATTTCAAACATAGAAGTTCTTAATTAATCAGTTGAATGAAGATAATATAATTTATAATTAATTGTTATTAAATATTAACTTTTTAAATAAATTATAATTAGATAAAATTAATAGAAATATCGATGTATATTTATTTTCGTAATAAAAATGTTAATTTAAAAAATAATTTTTTATATATATATATGTATATATATATATATATGCATGTATGTATGTATGCTTAATTAAGTTATATAAGTGCAGAAGATATCTAACAATGTCACGATTTCAGGCAATTCTTTACTACGTCTTAAAACATTTTTCTGCACACATTTGATTAATATACAGGGATATTTTTTTCCTTATGTCAACTGAAATTTAATGTATTATTCCAATTTTGGCAAGTTATGAATTATTACATAAAAAATAATTCTCATTGAAATACTTTTTTTTTTAATTTTCGATATTATAGTACTATGGATTTATATTATAATTATTAAATCAAAATATATATTTCAGGATTTAAAAAGAGTATTTTTGGTTCATTATTTTGATTATTTGTTGTTGCTTTTGGAAAAAAATCAGCATAATTAATATTTTAAAAGTGGAAGTATATTGATAATTTTAGACTTGTTTATAAGTATCACATGAAACTGTCTCAAAGTGCTTTTTTTAATTATATTACTGTCAAGGGACTTTAATATTTATCATTGAATAAATTAAAAGTAAAATACTTAAAAATATTAGAGTGACATCAAAATTTTACTACCATCAAACAATGTAATTTCTTTGTAAATGATAGGAAAATTCTCCATACAAATATTAATTCCTAAGCTTTAAAAATCCTTGAAAAGTATCATTCATATAAATGCAGAAAACGATTCCAAGTTTTTGAAAACATATTTTTGATTTTATGTGTACAGATAAAATTATTTAAGTTCATTGAATTATCCAAAGATCTAGTCATTGTTTGGAAAAATTCAGAAGTATATCACTTTTGCCCCTGATGTCATTTTTGTCTCCTCTTATCTGAAAATAATTCATAGATAAACTACAATTATGTTCGGAGATATTTGTTTACTTCAGTAATGTACAGTTTTACTGTGGGTGATTAAAATAACTCTGACCTCTTTTCACCAATGAATCTTCTCTCTTATCAGGATTCATAAGTAAAAAGTAGAAATGAGATTTTGTTGATTGCTTAATTACTAATGGCATGAGAGTGATTCTTATATTTTGTATTAGAAAGAATTTATCATGAGGAAGGAAATCATATAAGTAATTAATAGCATCTATATTGAATAATATCAAATGAATCGATTTTCGTTTCAGAATTCCCTTAGAAACCTTCATTTTGTCATCATAATGGCGAGCACTTTTAAGAATTCATATCCATTGTGTCTTCATCATTGCCATGGTTTCATCTGCAAAAACTTCTAACCAAATATTATTCAGTTATAGGTAACTTTTGATTTGTTGACAAATATAATCTTTCAATTTTCAATAAAAATACAACATTTATTTTTTAACCTTTGAATAACAGCATACATTTTCTCCTTTTTTATTATCTGTCACGACATATTTTTGTGAACTCTAAAATATAATAATGATGCGTAAATCTTCAAAACGACGCCTTCACTCTTTCATTAGTATAGATATTTAACCAATGCTACAATTCATGAAAATTTTAAATGCAGAAGGGAGGATAAAAATAAGACAAAATGTTTAGAAAATATGAAATCAATTAAAATGAGCAAATTTTTAGGATTACTAAGTGACTAATAAGTATATCAGAGGAGAGAATCTCTCTAAACATACGAGAGTTGTTATAGATCTAGGAGCATATATACTAACAGTTAAAAGCTTTAGAAAACATTTTAATATAAATAACACTGTCTTCAAGAAAATTTTTTTTAATAAATAATAGTCAGCATTAAAACATTTCGAAGACATTCAAACACTCAAGTTCCCAACATAAATTTGCATGCAAATTGCAGGACTGCAACATCCATTTTCTGTCGTTCAGAATTTATTAAGATCAATTGTGAGATATTCCATTTCTGAAAAAGCTGTCTTAACTTTAGACCGAGTCCTGATTTCTAACAAATCTTCATTTCACTAAAAATACAAAATATCATACAAACATTTGATATATTTTTGATACATATCTTTAATATGGCTTCATGATCGGATTTTTGGGATTTAGAATTTCGTTTAATGAGATTTCTCTCACTATCATGCTTCAGAAAAAAAGATGAATTGTAAGATGTCAAGAGGAAAAATTAATTATGAGCCCTAGCAATATGACACCATAATGACACAAATTTCGTGGGTTAGCTAATGCATCTGTAAGTGAGATATCTTTTATTCATCATAAACGATATCTCCCTTACAGACATGTATTGTAGTGAAATCTCTTCTTTGATGGATTTTTTCCCATTAACTTCACATGCTAAAGGAATCATCAGTACATCAGGTAGTATAAAAATTGCTAAAAAATTACCTTTAGAGATGAATCCGATTTAAATTTGAATTATAATGATGGGGATATAATTCTGCGTCATATTGCATGTTGCAATATACTTATATTGCAACAGAACATCCAAAATCCGGGAAGGAAGCTCTTGGACACCATGTGTGATCACATCAATTTAAACTGTAAAGGCATTAAACAAAGGTATGACTACAGCTGAGAAGATAAGGAAACTGAAGTCCTACTACTTCTGCAACGCACATATATTTTTGTAAGATAAAGCTCATTTTTATGATGCCTTAAATGTACAAAATTTCTTTGTCGCATAACATGTTCATGACCTACATGCAAATCAGCTAATGTATTCATCTGTTATTCATATATGCAGTTCACCAGGAAGATAGCATGTCTAAGGTATTATGCATTTCTTAATGTTTTTCCAAGCCTAATTTTCACAGTTTGTGTATTTTAATAAGCACATGGTATTTAGAGTTTGATTAATGCTACGCGAGAAAACAACTTTAAGAACGAATATAAAAACTCTTTATATTATGTAACTCATGTATATATTTTGAATTTTAAATAAATAGATCAATTTTAATTACTAGTCACTTTTAATTTTTTAAAAATACTTTAAGAAGACTTAAAAGATCTTTATTGAAAGAAATAATAATTATTTGTTTCAAATATAAATGAATTCATTTATTTGCTTTTCAAGATTTGCATTGAATGTATTAATATCTTATGTATTATTATCTTAATGTGTTTATCAATTATTTATTACGAAATTTGTGACAAAAATTTTACTTTCTTGATATCTTCAATTGAAGAAGATTTTCCTGACAACAACATTAGATGAGTTTTTTCATTTTTTTACTCAAACAGTTCAATTCAATTGAAAAATAATTCTCTTGTCATTTTTAAGATAACAAATATTTTATTTTTTCAAATATTCAACTTATTATAAATATATGACTAATGTATTTTATTTATTTGTGTCTTTTAAAATATTTGTTATTTTTTTTATGTATGTAAGCTTTTTCAATTGAATAGAAATCTCTAATGATTCCTATTAAGAATAAAGTTTAAAAAGCATAAAAGAAACTTGATCAAACTCAGTTTTTCTCTTTTACTTTTATGAAGGTATAAAAATTACATTCTGCATAAAATAAATGAAGTTTAATATTGAAAAGAAATTTTTCACTCAGAACTTATAAATACTCTTTACTTCAATTATTGAATGAAATTTTTGAAAAACTAGATTCTTTCAAAAATAAGTGTCAAGAAATGTATTTAAATGAACTAAATGCATACGCATTAACAGAGACTACAATTGAGAGTCTCACTGTAAAATATTTCCTATCGCATGTAAATATAATGTTCGATCTCTAAGTTTATATTCTTTCAATTTTATTTATTGCAGAACATTCTTTCAATTTATTGCGGAACATCATTTCTTAAAATGTATTTTTTTCCTGCAAGAGATTTTTTTGGTTATTCCCTACTTTTAAAAAGTAAATTCAAATCTTCAATACTGTCAAAGCCATTAGGAATTATTTTATTGGGCAATGCGAAACAGAATGTACTCATGTAAATTTAAAAAAAAATGTTTCTACTTTGTTAGACTTAAATAAATGAACATCAGAGACAGAGTGCTTGATATTTGTAAACAAAATAATGTTTTAGTATTCATCTCTGGTCTTTCATTCTATATATATTTATTATTTCAATCTCAATGCTACAATTTCTCTATATTCTTCCTTAAAGTGACTTTGTTAAGAAAAGCGTAAATAATAATATTTTTCTTATTTATATTCAATTATACATACATACATATATATATATATATATATATATATATATATATATATATGTGTGTGTGTGTGTGTGTGTGTGTGTGTGCCCGTTTTTTAATCCACAATTTGTTATTACAATACATATAGTTTTCATATAACTTATTTTATGATTAGTTACGATATTCTTGTGAAAATCATAATTTTATGTACTAATCTGATTGGAATGAGAATTCAAGTAAAAATAATTTACCTGAAATTTTACATGACTATTTTTTTTGTAGAGTAGTGAATTGCATGAAAGGTGGACAAAGTTTTTAGTACTTAAGCCTAACTACCCATTGAATTTAAAAAGGCTTAAAACTTTACATTTAATTTCCCTGAAATTATTGTGCGATTCGTTAGGCAAAAATTAATGTAAGCCTAGAAATAAAATTTTAAAAAAATTGCATATCTACTTAACACCTTATCTTGTATTTAAAGTAGTTCCATATATTATCCAAAGTTATGTACTTCGCTACGGTAATCAAAGAGTTATTTTGAATTAGTTAATGGTAGTAAACGTATCACGTGTTATAAGCTGGTAAATAAGTTTGCAAATATTTTATAAATGTAATAACTTGAAAATTTCTTTCTGAAAATGATAATTCTGTAAAATGAAAACTGAAAATTAATTCAAATAATTCAATTAAAGCATATAATGATCTATTTTTAATTATAAATGAGTTCTTATAAGCAATGCTCTTGTGTTTTAATTATAAGATTTGTTAAAAAAAATTTTGTAATTAATAAATTCTTAAAAACTTCTCGAAAACATCCAGTTAAATAAATATTTATCTTAATTAAATCCATTAATTTGATGCATTTACATAAAATATATTCAGTTTAAGCTTCAGTATTTTAATTTATGAAAGTTATTTCTCCCTATTAAATCATTTATCATAAATGATATTTACAATATTTACTGAATACGATTTCTTTAAATTTCTTATTGAAAGTCTTGAAAGAATAAATTAAGTTTCATCTAATGCGTTATTTCTAATAAACGCTTTGGAAACACACAATCATTTAGCGAAACTTTTCATCGAAATTACAAGAATATTGTATAATAATGAACATTATGCAAATTAAAGATTCTTTTTAGTTAAAGTTAAAGGAATTCTAAATAAGAAATATCTACAACCAATATTTAACTAGGAACCAATAAAAAATAAACAACAGATAAAATATTTAATGCCCTCTTTATCTATGCAGTGTAGTAGAGAAATTTTTAATTCTTTACCTGTTTTGAGTAATTAACTTTATATAGAATATTAAAAGTGCATCTTGTTTAAACTTTAATTAGAAGAAGAATTTACAATAAAAATGTGCTCTCTCTGTGCATTTTTTTAATGAGATAAAAAGGAGAAAAAGTTTTTAATGTAAGAATATTATATTTAGTGAACATTATATTTCTCATTTCTTCACAATTTCTGCATATACTTAAATTTAAGTAAGTTGCATCGCATTCTTCAATAGTTGAAATATAATTTTTATTTTGGGTAGAAATTTGAAAACCTGTTGTATAGTGACTTTTATATAGAAGAACATATTATGCATGACCTTGCATCTAATGTAAAGAAGCATAGAAATAATAAAGTATTGTATGTAAGGCACACTATATTTCAAAATTTGACGAAAAGAAATATTAAGTATTACGATACAGTTAAAATCAATAATGATTGATAACAGCAACATCATTTTTTAGTCTAATTAAGCAAATATTGTATTGTACTTCAAAAGATGTAATAAATACCATGAAAAAGAAAACAAATACTTGATAAAAATTTCAGAAACAAAAATGAAATTTTTAAAAACATATTATTAATCTAATGAAACAATATGGTATTTAGTATTAATAATATAATGATAATATATCAATATAATGATTGCCAAATTGCGTTATTTAAATCAATACTATAATAAAGTTTACTTTAGATGATATGGAAAGTACAACATAAAATGCTGGAGATAGTAAAAAAGTATCTTTACCATAAATATTTAAAAAATACATTGCTTATCATTTAGGTTATTATATGAAGTAAAACATAAATTTCTAAAGATAATAAAAAAATACCTTTACTATAAAGATTTAAAAAATACATTGCTTATCATTTAGGTTAAAAGTAGTGAACATATTTTCCCAGTCTCGATTGGGAACTTTAAACATTGATAACAAAACTTTCTCCTTTATGAACGCTAATTTCTCAGAAACAAGCTGTTTCCCTTTACCAATCAACACTGTTTTCTCGCTACGCGTCCTTTTAAAACTTTGTAAAGAAGTCCTGTGTGAAATGTTAAGAATTTTCTATTTTTGTTGGTTTAATTTTTTATATTACATCCGCTAAAAGACATTTTTTGTTTTCCATAGAATTTTTAAGGGAAAACCTAGATCGTATTATTTTTTGTATATTTTCTTATAATATTAGTTTTACGTTTAAATACTTGAATTTAAATAAAATTCTAAAAAACTGAACAGAAAAGTTTAAAACTAACATGAATTTTTAACAAATAGAAAATATTTAAATAGTGCAATTACAATTTGAGAGTATTTAGAACTGTTAAAATGATGTGAAAATTATTTAATTAATTAATCAACTTTTTTTTCAGTATCTTAAATCTTTTCACAATGACACCATATTATTATACATAGTAATTAATATAAATGTAGATAAGAAAACGAAATAAAAACTATCTTTTTTGCTCAGGAAAATTTCCGTTAATATTTTTAGATTGGAAACTAAATCTAATGTTAATGCACTAAGCAAAATAATATTTTAATGTACACATATATGTATAATTATGTATAGTCTTACATGTATGCATGCTTATATATATCTAAACATATATACATATGAGCATGTACCAATATGTTTAATTCTACAGATGACGTCCTGACGGTAATTAAAGCATTTATTAAAATTTTCATCGGTAAGTAGAGACAATGAAATTCTAGGATATCCTCTGAAGAATTTTAAATAAATTCTAATGAAAACGAAATAAATGAATAAAAGTTATTTCATCTTTTTTAAACCTAAGATATCTACATTGCTTAACAAAAAGTAAAATTGGTTAATTTACTGTGACAAAATAGTAAACATTACGCATTCTTGATCTATCTACTTTTATTTTCGGCCAGCCTACCTTTTTGAAAACATCTCGCATATCACATCACATGATAATATGTCATATTTAACAACCTCACCTTTTATAATTGGCTTACCTCTAACAAAGGAATTTTTTACCTCGAGTGTTTTTAAGAGTCAATTTCTCTATTAAAAATAACTGTAGTGTTCTGTGTTAAAGAGGATAATCTAAAACTTTACTTTTTCTCAAGGTTAAAGGTGCTATCATGTTTAATAAAAAACTTTTTTCAGAATAGCAATTAAAAATAATAGAAAATTCTTTTGGGTGATTACAACTTCTTACATGGATTCAAGAACATTGAAAATAGCTCACCAAGATGCGAAACTTTGCAAATATTAGGTCCAACGAAAAGTTCTGTCAGTTCCGGTTACAATTAGTTTTACCAAGTATGCACATCGGAGATGGCGGAAATTTTTGATTCAGCTTAACAAACCATTTCGGACCATATTCGGAAACTATGGTTTATGTGGAAGTATTACAGATGCATGCAACATATGTTAAGTGAGTATAATTTGATTGATCGAATCATCACATGCACATCTCTGTTTGCATGCAACAAAAACGAATCATTCTTGGACCAGGTCATAAGTGGTGATAAAAGGTGGATTAGATATGGAAACCTCATAAAGAAAAGGGCAGATTGTAAACCCGAAAAATCTGCTCCCTTCACCTCGAAACTGAAGTTAAGCCTGAACATGTGTATATGGTGGGACATTCAAGACCCAATATATTTGGCGCTGTTGAAGCTAAACGAAAGGCTAAATTCAGAGAGGTAAAAACAGCAATCCAAGAAAAGAGACTGGAAATTTTTTTTTTTTGCATCCATCATATTCTCCAGATCTAGCACCATACGAATATCACTAGTTTTCGTTCTTACAAAATATTTTATAGCTTTCATCAAACCGTTTCCAGGCAACTTGCGGAAGCACATTTTGCGATCAAAGCGCCCATTTCGAGTATTCCCTTTAAAATGGGTGACTCCGTCTACAATGGCACCAAGGCAGAGTTAAGTAGAATGACACACAGATAACACAGGTGCCAATCTGTGTCATTCCACTTTGCTTTGTCTGCATCGCTTACCTAGATTCATCACTAAAACTTGGTGTTTAGTGATGAATCCCTGCTCATTTTGCGGATAAATGATAATCGGGTACTGACATGCAAGTGCCCTAGTTAACAGTACACTTTCATCCACACTATCGTGCGACACATTGTCCACGCAGCAAACATAATGATCTGGGGGACGATAGATTTTGATAGTGTTCACTTTAGTTGTGGTACGTGGAACCTTAATGGGCTAATATTCATTAAATATGCTAATATTCATTAAATTTTTCAGTTATTTAGTTTAGTAGTATTTTTTATGATTTAAAACGTTTAACATTTTAACTCATACAAGGCCTCATAATTGATGAATGAAAATTAATCAGTATTAATAAAATATACTTATCAGATTTATAACTAAAATTTTATACTTTTATGTTAATTTATTGTTAATATTAAATAAATGCATCAAAGTTTATATAAGAAATACGTTTCGCAATAACCGGAATGCCACACATTATATATAATTATATTACATTAATAATCACATTCAATATTTCAATGCCACTGACTTTAATTTTATGTAAGTTATTAGATATTTTAATAACATTATCAAATTATCTGTAACATAAAAGTTATAAATAGTTTGTCACTACACTGTTTGTTATTTGTATAAAAATCATCATAATTTTTATGTTACCTAGATCTGATAAAAGAAATATTTGATTTAATGACAGAATGGATTAATCAATATAATTACAATAAAGAATATCCTTAGCTGTACTTTTAGGACTTCAAAGCAAGCCACATTTTAATAACAATATTTTGGTGTAAGTAACAAATCTTTTACAAATGTATGATGATAATGAAAAATATACAACATGAATCTATGAAAAAAATTGGAAAATTTAGAAAATATAAAAATCAAATAAATGATGAATAAAAAGTAAATATAAGTATGCATGTACATATACATCGATTGGAGTAAAATTGTGAATACAGACACTTTGAATCATTGCTTGCCACAAAATAAGTTTTTTAACAAATTACCTGACACATTTTATTCTTATATTACTTTTATTCATGCATAGAGTAATCAGAAACTTCTGTTTAAGCCCTAAGGAAGCTACAAATTTTAAAGGAGTATTTCAAAAGAAGTTTCTTGTCTCAACTTAGTTCCCGAAAATTGCTGCTCTCCCGTATCGTAGTTAATTGTTATTTGAAACGTTTTTGCGCCATTCTAGAAAAGATATTTAAACTTTCAACTCAAATCTCTTGTACTCAATGGCTATTTTAAATATTTTACCTGATCTATTAATTCATCAATATATTCTTTTAAATGTCATGAAACTATTTGCATCATAAATTTAATAAGATACGATTAAATATATCAGGATAAACTTACGATTCAACTTTTATTTTTGTGTAATAAACAAATTGTAAAATCTTAAATGATACCTAATATTATGGCTAATATACAAATAAAAGTATCAATTTTGTGTGACTTTTTACAGTTTAGTACAGCATAATGTTAACACATTTTAATTATAAAACGTGATATGAAATATTAGTAGAGCTTCCTATATATATATAATCACATACATAAATTCCTAAATTTTATTTTCAATAATTTATATACATTATACATTTTGTACCTTAAAAAGATTAATATTCTAGAATAAAAAATATAATACATAATGTAAGACATTTTTTCTCATTAACAAAGCTGATTGAATACGAAGTACTTCTCATTAGATTACTTTATTAAAGTACTTATTATTTTATACCAAAATCTTTGTTTCAGTTAAAAGATATTGACAAAACATAAAAAATGTCAAATTCCTAAACCATGATAAAATCTATCTTATTTCGTCCTTGATTTTTAAATACAGTTTGTCATTTACCTAAACATACATACTTTAAATAATTTAAAAATTTTTCATGTACTTAGTATCTTAATTAAAATATTAAAATAGTCGAATGCATTGCTATGTTTAAATAACTTCAGATTTAACAATGACACTAACATAAACCTCATATTATATTGGTGCTATATAATTTGCCAATTAAATAGCACCAATGGTGTGTGATCTTCATGGTCAACATATTTTATTCAAATCAAGATATTTTATTTTATTGTTCTTGACAATTCTTTTCAATTATTTATACAAAATGTGAAAATTTAGGTTTCAGAGTTATTCTTTACAATCAAAAATTAAAAATCATTATACTACACCAATTTTAGTGTTCATATTGTTTCAATATTTTGACATCAAATTTATAGCAATGTAAAATAATGAAACATCTAAGTTGAAATATTTTTAATTGGGCTTGATTTACAAGCATTATGCAATTAGTAAGGAAGAAGAACATTAGGATTTTAATCAAAAATATATCTATTATGTATTTTAAATGTATTATTGATGTAAAGTGTTAATCATCATAAATAATTATATACATGTTATTTACACTTAAATCCAGACATACACAGAAGTATAATTTATTATTTTATAGAGTTAAAATATATATTCTAGGTATATTCTCTTTCCTTATGCATGAAAACTGTACATGGAAATCATAAATGCTATAAATATGTAAGATGTTTTGTTTCACAGCAATATATTTTTAAGTTTTCTTATTCACTATAGAAAGTATTAATTTATTTTTCATATTCTTTCGCACACTAGTACGCAAATACATAGAAGCAGCCCTACATACATACATATATATGTATATATATAACTCCTCATTAAACATAAAAATATGCTTTGTTACCCTTCATTTTGGGTCCCCAGAAAATAAATATTTTACAAAATTTATTTCCAACATTTTATTCTTAAATTATAAACAAAATTAGGAAGACATTAAAAACACTGAACATTGACTAATAATTTTTTCTGTCTCATGGAAGAAAAAACGATTGTCCCGGTTTACAATCCCTATACCAATAATGAGTAGAGGGCACTAGCCAATTCCTTCTGTTTATGTATTTTGTCAGAGAATACAGTTCTAGGCAGATAATTTCATCAGATGTAAAAGGTGGTAGTCTGCTCCCTTCATTAGTTAAATTGTCTGTTTTTTCATTATCAAAGAAATCCATATGACATGGGATCCACTGGAAATTATCATCATGTTGAAGTGAGATGCGCTTCAATTTGAGAAGGATATATACACCTGTCTTACCACTAATACGGATATTAAGATGTTCCATTGAACACTCGCTATCAGTTAAAATTCAAAAATTTTCATACTCACTTTCTTTCAGAAAGGCTTCAAGTCAGCATAAAATGCTAGTAATTCATTTCTAAAAACGGAACACTAATCTGGGTTACTTTGAATTAAAGTAAAATGTTTTTTGGTTGTTTCAATATACATGCCACTACCTGCAAGATTGTCAGTTTTATTGCCATCAGTATAAAATTTAATGTTTTTTATAGGGATATTATTTATAACCTCAAAACCTAATTATCTAAAATATTCCGGAGCAGTATATTTTTATTGATCGAGGAAGAAAGGATGAAGGGGAAATGAATTATAGAAACTTCTTCTGTTTGAGTCATGAGGAATGAAGAGAAAATGATTCAACATTTTCAGCAAAAGAATTTTGAGACTATACCTTACTGAAAGGGCTATTTTTGGAGGTCTCTGGTGGTTTTCCCAAATATCTTGGTATTTTGGGGTAATGTTTTTAAGGCCAAAACTTAAGAGTTTGCTTTAGTATTTTACAAAGATGGCTTGCCTTGAAACGTAAAGAGGTTCTAAGTCAGTTCCAAATAGGATAATCTCCGAAGGGCAACTCCTCTTTAGTTCAGCAATTATCCGAGCTGCACTCAGATGAATTTGTTCTAATTTTTTCAAGTTAGAATTTTAAGCTCAGCAATAAACTGGTAAGCCATATTCGTGAAAAAGTCTAATGAGCGAGACATATGAAGCCCTAAGTGTAGAATCGTCATCTCCCCAGTCTCTTCCTGCGATATATTTAAGAATGCTAAGACGTTTGCTTGCCTTTAAAACAATGTAGCCAATGTGTTTGTCACTTGAAAATTAAGGAATAAGCACAAAACAAAAATACTTCGGGTGCTTTTAATAGGTAAGAATTTAGTTTTCAAACAGTAATTTTGGTTGATAGTTAAATAAGTGTTCATTTATTGTAAAGGAAAATAGAAATTGATTTAGTGGCATTAAAATTGAATTTAAGATTTGCAGAAAATTTGGAAACAGCCTTTAGTGAGTCATTTAGTCTAGATTCAAGGACATCTATATCAGCTCCAGAGAACCAAAGAGCAATGTCAAACAAAAATAACAATAATTTTACCAAAAATAAGCCAATGAAATGTTCATATGTTGGTAAGTAAAAGGAGCAATAATATTATAATGCAAAATAATGGTGCTTCTTTCGGAATGCATCATTTCCGAGGAGCATAAAAATAGATGTCTCAGAGCAAGGCAGCAATTGTCGCAGCGCGTCTGTGATTAGAAATCTGGTGTATCGAAATTTTAACAATGGATTTGCATCCTTTGACAGAACAATTTTTTATGGAGAAACTTTGGTTGACAAGAGGCAGGACAAATTCAAGGAGGAATGGCTAGATGACTAAATGTGAGACTGTCTGTAAATCATAGACTTTCGCAACAATTTCTAACCACGGATTTTGCATCCAGGAAGTTCAGCCAAGAACGACCACGTTCTACCACGAATGCCCATGACTGATATTCGTCTTTAAGCACAACAAAGAAATATAACCCTAATTTCGGCTGACTTCAGATACTCCTTTGCTGCATGCTCTAGAAGTTTGGTATCCATACCAACAGTATGTCAAAGGGTTTACGAATATGGTCTTCGTGCGAGGTCACCTGTCATTTAGGTCACGCTCACTTCGTGCCATGGGCGGGAACGTCTGCAATGGACAGATCACTATGTCCACTGGACACTTGATAAATGAAGGACGGTTTTCTTTACTTATGAGCCCAGGTATAGCTTTGACAGTGATAATAAGCTCATTTTCATTTGGAGAGATAGTGGAACTCTTTTTCATTCATCCGTAAAATAGGTGCTAACTGATCAGGTAGCGTTTTTGTTATTTAGATAAACAGACCTCCTCGTCTTTTCCCATGGAAATGTTATTTATCAAACCTATAGAGTTCACATCCCGGATATTTATGTGGTGTTCTTATGCCGGGGCAATAGGTGCCGTGCTATAGAACGAAAGTGAGAGACTACACAGCACTTGCATCATGGATGCTTATCTTGAGCACATGTTGTGACCAACTCCACACAGTTCACATGTTGTGACCAACTCCACACATATTGCATATGCTTTATAGCTTCTCGGGTGATAATACCACATTATAAAGGTACTTTTCCTATACCAAATTTACACCTCCCATTTTTTTCATTTTACATATATTTTAATTTCTATAACACAATAATTGTCTGGTGATTTTTTATGATATTTTGTTGCCTTACAATTAGTTATATGATGTGTATAAGTTTCATTAAATTCCATTCATAACTTTTATTGTTATCATCATTTAATTGTGCTAACCAGTATATATATACATATTCACGTGACATCTAATATCTTTAAATTTACATTATTAAATTAGTCAACACTATATTATGAGGCAAATAAACTATTTACATTGTTTATCACACAAAATTATCTTATCAGAATGATGCCTTGCATGGAACCATTGTGAAAAGTCATGAAAAGCGATCTTTATTTTATTACTCAAGACTTATATTTCTGTCTTAATGATATATTTAACTTAATAAATATATATATATAACACACTTTTTTATGTAAATCATATAGTAAAAAATAATATGATCATAAATTAAAGTTAAATAAAGCAAGTAAAGGAGTATGTTTTACCTCTATGTTTTGAAATCTGCATAAACTGTGTTCTTGTACATATTATATTTAAAATTTCTATAACTTAAATAGTGATGAGAGTTCTTGTTCGTAATATTTTTAACCTCTTGTATTTAAAAATGTGAAAATATCTACATTAAATACCAGAAAAATCATATTATAATATAATTGCTTTGTTAAATTAACCTTTTATATCATTTTTAGATAAATAAATGAATAATTATACATATATATTTCTTCTTAATTAAAAGAAACGACTAATTCGCAATTCACTTCATACGAAATATATTTTAAATGAGAAATGGAAAATTAAATTTCGTGTAAAATATTTATTTTTATAAAATGAATGGTATTTTGAAGAAGATATATTAATAAACATTACAACTGATCACGCAAAAGGCTCAAACAATGCATAAAAATTACAATGTGAAATAAATTATAACATAAAACTATCATTATAATTGTATTTTCTAAATCCTTTTGCATCTCAATTCAATAGTGCGAAAATAGAAACTGAAAATTGTAAAGGCATAGTTTGTCTAATTATCTGACAATTGTCACGAATTTGTTTTACAAAGATAAAAAAATTTCTAATATTTTGTTTTCAACAATTTTAAATTTTTATCGATTGCGAAATTTATTTCTATGTATAATCTTCGAGAAGAATGTGTGAATGATTAACTTCATTTTACTTAATAAAAGATTATGAAGACCAAAAGTTTTATTATATTTCTTATTTTAAGCAGTTTTTAGGGAGTATTTAAGTGAAGACAGTAATTAACTGAATCAGAATTAAGTGAATAATGTTGACAGTAATTCAAAAAGTGCCAATAAATAATTGCTCTTCTTAGTCACAAATATTTTATATTATGTCTTTGTATTTGAGAAATGTTTACTAACATATTGACATTTTTTATATTACTTGAAATAAAATAAATTATTCTGCATTAAAATTATTTCAAATAACTAAAAACTATTTACTATCTTAATTTACTGTAGTTCACAACTTCAAAGAAAAGACTTTTGGTATGTAATGTTAAAGAAAACCATACAGGTAATTATGCCTCCAGCTGCAAGCAAAAGAAGTTTAATTGCTACAAATCAGAAATGAGTATCAGTTGATGTTTTTCGTCGTATTACTGATGAAGTATTCAGAGAAATGTTGTTGAGAATGAAGACCCTCGTCAACCTTCTCTCAGAAAACAGGCTGGCACAACTCCAAGTAACACAAAAGGATACATGAGCGAAGAAAGTCATGACTATTATCATAATGGTTTTCACTTAATGATAGACATTTTACAGCTAACGACTAGAACAGACCAGTCCCATAATTTACTTCGGAGTAGAAATGAAAATGAATTAGATTTTTATCGGAACTAGAAAAGAAGTCCCGGAAAAAGAAAAGAAACAGCAATTTAAAGACAAACTAAGAAAGCCTTGAATGTAAACAAAGTCCAGTTCAAAATAAAAAGTTACCAATAGCCACAGATACCTATGTTTACGATTCTGCGAGTATGATTGCTTTCAGAAATCCTCAAAAAAGACGTTCATTCATAATCTATTTTCTAATTACTTTTCCATATTCTATAACTTAGAACAAATTGCAAGTAATAAATTTAATACTATTAATTTTTAAATGTTAAGAAATTTCAATTAAATTGCAATAAAAAGGAATAAAGTACAAGGTAAAATTTGCTGACTTAAATTAAAAAATTCATTCGTAAATTAAAAAAAAAATATCAATACAATTTTGAATATTCCATAGGTGATGGCTTAAACAAACCATTACTCAGTACTCTAAATTGACGCTCGGCACTAATAGTTTTCCGACTGTAAGTCGTAAATAAGTAATTGTAAATACTTTTTTATTTTGTTTGCATATAATACGTGTAAACTGTAAGCACTTTCGAACAAAAATTTATTCATTTTATTGTTTCAATTATTTTGTCTATAAAACAAGCAAAATATAATTTTCATTACCATCCTCAAGTCAAGATAGTAACAATAAATGAAACTTATTGTTATTGTTCCCATATTTTTTTTTAATTGTAGGGTAATGATTGATATGAAGTTTAATGAAGCTCATTTACTGTAGGTGAGACTTATATAAGAGAATTATTAATTAGAATTAGTTGATATTATCATGATCCTCAGCTGATTTAGTATTACATAATAAAAAATCATTTAATAAAATTAGCAAATCATCTAACACTACAAGTCACCAAAAAAGATGAATGCGGAATTGTACCATTAATCGATGAAAACCAATATTAAAACTGTTATAAAACCAATATTTAATAATAAGTTTAAAGTTTAATCATAACTAAAAATAGTAATTAAAAGCAGAAATAAAATCTAGTTTTAAATTGATACTTAAAATTATACTTACCAGAGAGAGTCATACGGCGAAGCTTTGAAAGAAACAAGAAAATATATTTTCTTACTCTGATATGATTTATTTTATTTATTCAAACACTGAATTTTTAAAGGTATTAACACATTTCATAAATTAATTCTGATTGTCGTGATCTACAAGTTTATAGATCACGACAAAGTATTAAAATATGTAATTTATAATTCAATTGAAAAAAAATTATTTTAATGTATGTTTAATGTGAAAAAAAAGTTTTATATAAGTTACAAGGAACTCAAAGTTATTGCGATTTTATTAAAATTATTTTTAACTTGTTACCAAAATAAACATATTGCTTTTTATTATTATTGATAATAATAATGCATATAGTGTATTGATAAACGGTGAAAATAAAATGTGATATGAGTGAGGATCATGGATGACATAGGTATTTGAATTTTACTAAATACAGTTTTTTAAGGAAAATGATAAAAAAAGAAACTTATTAATGAATATATAAAATTAGGGTCATCAATCATTAAATTTTACTTTTTGAGCATTTTACTCTTATTTTAAAAATGCATAGTGTTTCCCAAAAACATTTACGTTTCTTTTTTAAAATTACTTATTTAAGCATAAACAAAATTTAACGATCTATCAATATAGCAAACAAAATGCCTCATACAAAGTGAGAGATTTCGTATTTCATGTTAAAAAACATACTTCCTGATTCAAAATAAATTTTGCACAATAATTATTAAAAATGTTTATGTACTTTTGAATATTTTTCCAGCTAGTGGTGTAGATGTGCGCTTTGTATTCATATATGATTAAATATAACTAGATTTAAATAGATTCATTAACTTAACATTAACCATATAGAATAGGCTACTTACTTAAGCAAAAAAAGAAATATTAGTTTCTTCCCTCTCCATCATGTTTAAGTCATATTTTTTAATTTTTAATATTGGAAAAAAATTAATTTTTTACCATTGTGACCATTTTTGTGGATATGTGAAGAACTTATATATGATGCAAAATAAGCTAACATTCTTAATGGATTTCATAAATTTACTGTAATGGTAAATGTTTTATTTTATGCATACATTTATTTATTTATGAATACACATAATATATATATATATATATATATATATATATAAGTTCATATATGATTAAAATAAATTTTAAATTTTATTAAATA
>JAPDSC010116730.1:25328-41368 GCA_026290005.1 Latrodectus geometricus | reverse complement strand
TCAATTTTGAAACACAGAAATTAAAATTTTGTCGAAACTTTTTTATTTCCAGTTGTATTAAACTATGCCTGAAAATCATATTTAATGAAATGTGTTACTTACAGAAAAATAAAAAAAGGATAAAATCAAAAAATGAAAATAAAAGTTCTTTAAAAGTAGATAAATAAAACTTAAATAAATTGTGCATTTTAAACTTTGATTGAGGCAACTATTTGTATTTAGCTACTATTTTTGAGGTCAAGAATGGAAATGCTCATTTTTCAACTTGATGTCCAAATTTTTTTTGTTTCGATTTTTTTTAATGCTTAAATTAATTATTATTACTAATTTCCAGTTTGATGTCATTTAAAAGTATTTAAGTGTGAAAAGTATAACTTTTTCTTAAAGAAAAAGTAAAAAAAATGATGGCACTTTTAAAAGATCACTGTAGCCATCCAAAATTACCGTTAAACAAAAGTTGGTTAATTTATATAAATTTAATGTGATTGAATGCTTTTAATTTTTTTATGTAAGTTAGATTAGAATTAAATAATTCCTGTTGTATAAATCACTCACTTAAGCATATTCATTCTACAAGTCTTTAAATATTAGTTAATTTATGAAACATTCATCACTTGATAGAACTTAGGTCTATTTAACAGTAATTTATAAACTATTAAATTAGTTTTTGTTTTCTAATTGCTTGAATTATATTTTTTACAAATGTTAACTCTTTAAGAAGTTGAAATTTTATGCAACCATGATAATCTGATCACCATAATGAGCTGAAAGTAGATTTTTTGGCTTGCTAAATGCAAATCTTTCTTTACAATTTACACAAATATAATAAATAATCCCTGAAACTCGCATCCTCATTTTACTGTCGTAAAAAGTTAGTTTTTCCAATTGACTGGCTGAAAAACATGCTACGATTTGTTTCCCCTTAGTAAAAAAAAAAAAAAAAATCTTTATTTATCATTACTTTTTTTCCTTTTTCTTGTATATTTTTTATAGTTTTTAAATAATATTCAATTTACATAATAATCATGAACTATGAAAAAGATACAAGTAGAGATTATAATGCAGAAAATTTCTCCTGTAATATTTATTTTAAAATAAAAAATTTTAAGCAAAATGCTAAGTATATAAAATTGTTTAAATAATTATAATTTAATTCACATTGATTTTTTCTTAAAATTATTATCAACAAATAATAAAAAAATATTAGTGAGTGCGCATATTTTTTACCAATGTAAAGTAAACCTAAACGTAAACTTGAAAGAATGGATGAAATGTCAGCACTAGAAACTCCCAAGCGAACGCCAAAAGCAGAAAATTGCAAGTTCGAACCTAGTAAATAATGTATCATGCTACTTAAAGTTTATCTTAAAAGAAAGTCTGTGAGAGAATCTTGGAAAATCAGGAAGATATAGAGTTTGGGTATGCAATTTTAATTTACAATTTTTAAAATCTCTCCTTGTTAATGTGATAAAAAAAGGGTGAAATAATACTCAGTCTCATAACTTCTTTAACTCTTGTGAAAAATAAAATGTCAACATCTACATTGAATATGTGTGACATTCTTACTAGCAAATACGATTCTGGCATTCAATATAAAAATTGTAAGAAACATATAATGTGATTTGCATTGTTCTAAAACAAATCATATTCCTTACTAGGTTAGAGCGAGTTATTTTGAAACTTATTCGTACTTGATATAAGAAATTAATAAATACCATGAATTTTAGCTTTAAAATATTAAATCATTTAGTAATTTGTAATAAGAAGGTAACAAATAGAATAATTGTTAGGCTTTAAAAAATAACAGAGTGACTTCTATATTTTTTGACCATCAAATGTATTTATATTGTCCCTCAATGATGAAATTCCTATATTCTTTTTCTGAAATGTCTTGAGATCTTATTCAAAAAATATGTTGAAATTTGACTTTATTTAAGGAGTTAATTATAAGTCCCTAAATAAAACTCAAAATAACTAACATTTATCAAGAGAAAACTATAATACTTTTTATAACTCAATCGAATCAATACAACAAAGCCAATTAGATTCGCAATTTTGACTGCATTCAATGTTTATTCACAAAAGAATTTCTTTAAAATTATTTTAAAAAATGAACAAATTCTTCTGCTTTAAATTCAAAGATTTAACAAGAAGGAATATATACATTTTAAAAAATTACCTACAGAAAAATTCTGTTTTCATCGAAGATACTCCTCCTCAGAGGACTTAATACTTCATTTCAAGAAATAAAGCATTTTGACACAATTGAAGAATATCAAATTATCTAAAACAATTATTTTTGAAAACATCATCATAGATATTTGGTTTTATTATTTTGCTTCAATTTGAACAGACATTATAATCATAATATTTTATGTGGATTTAAAAGAAATAAAATATAATAATCCTAGTATTACATTCTAAAAATTTAATAATTTATTGAAGAGTAAGAAATATTTTCTTAGTTTAGCATAGTAAATTTTATTAATAAGCTATAAGCCTTTGATATAATTTGAAATACATTTATTTAATATTTTACGTTTATTTAAAAAAATTAATAGCGACAGAAATGTATTAATATTCAATAATTGTATGCAATATAATTAAGCAACTTAATGAATCATTTCATTCAATATTACAATAAATAGTAAAGATAGATTAATGATAATGGAAGATAGATTAATAGATAATTTGTAACAAAAAAAAATTATTTTTCTTTAAATTCTGAAAAATTGTATTATTTTTAAATAAATGTATAATACTAAAGCTAAAATTGATTCATAGTAATTATGCTACATAAAAAACTTTTTTATGAAATGCATAATCTTTCCAGTTTTCATCTCATGTATTTATAGTATTATTTATAGGCTCTTTCAAGATGATATCAAGATTCAAGGATTAACTGGCTGATCTTGATTTTTTCCTGTACTTAACCAGATATCTAAAACTATATACTGCATCCATGCGATTATTATAAAAAAAGTTACAGTAAATCGGGAATCTAAGCAAACATTTTTATATATGAGCCATTTACAATGAATTACTAACTCAAATTATTATATCCATATATTATTCCAGTTCAACTATTATCTCGTATTATTAATGCTACTAATAATAGAGTACTTCAGATAATTATTTTCTATTTAAATGTTTTTTTTTTTATTTTATTCTCATAAGTATCACCTACTTTATTATAGAAGAAAGAGTTTAAACGTTAATGTCATCTCTCTCACCCAATAAAATAAATTACATTTAATCTGTCGCAAAATAAATCTCTTTTGATATAAAATGGTTTTAAATTAATGTAGCACTTAAAAGAATTTTAGAATTGCATTTCTTATTTTCATTGCCAATATTTCTTTTAAAATATAGTGTGGAACTTTTTTTAAATCCAAGAGAAATTCTCAACAAATATATCATATTATGCTAATTTGATTCATTTACTTCTTATTAACTTTGTTATAATTCAAATGAGCTTCAATTTTCTTCTTTGATCTTATATGCTTTATAAAAAACATTTGAAAGTCATGAGATAAATTTATTTGATAGTTCACATCGAATCCTTATCAAAGGTTATCAACTTCATTATTCTTTTCTCACGGTGATCACTTTATAAGAAAATACACCATCAATAAAAACATTTTGCTTTTCAGCTTTTTCCAAAATTTACTTTTTCTGATCCAAATGGTTTAGTATGAATTTAAATTTGCCTTTTTATTACTATTTTTTTAAATTAACTCACCAAATTTTGGAAATTAATTCGACTAATTCGAATTTTATTAATTATGATTATGATTTATTGCATCAAATTATAAGCACAAAAATACGAAACGCATTTTTATTTCCATAAAAAAAAAACATTTTTACATCAAAAATATTTGTCTAATACACTAAAACAAACTTTATTTCTAAAACAAAATGTTTCACCGATGCTCTTATATCAAATAATGTAAATAATGATATTCAATTGCCTATTTCATACAATTTTTAAACAAATATTGGTCTCCATAAATTACGCAACATCGAAAGGTCTTATTGTAAGCATAAGTTTAAAAATTGAAATATTCTTTATTATGAAATTAAAAATTATATAAAGATAATTAATATACTTATAGTATTTACATTAGGAAAAGAAAATTGAAAGATTGTGGTTTTCAGTGTAAAAATCTTGTTATATAAATTAAAAACAATTGCAAGAATTTTGTCTTTATTTTGTATATTTTTTTAATAATTTGATATTAAAGGTGAATCACATAAGATTTAGATTACCGCAAAAAATAGCGAATAAAAGAAATGAAATATAAGTTGATATGAATAAAATATTTTAGCTCAATTATTTAAGTAACAAATAGAATTATATTTCAAATTTATTCTGGAAATAACGAAAATTTTTCTTTAATGTATTTTTAAAACAATTTATTCCACATTTAAATTCTGATAACTTAAGAGAAACATAAATAGAATGCATAAAAATAAATTTCCTAAAAGGAAAACTTTATATTATTTTTTTATAATTTATTATTGTTCAGTATCTTAATTTATAACATTTTTTCAACAAACATTTTTAGTATTCAAAGGTTTTATGTTGTTAAAATCAAATATTGCAAATGAAAAATGCTTTTCTGAATTTTACTAAAGTTATGGAATTATTTTGTTATATCTCATTTGCAAAGAAAACATAGAAAAATTGTTATATAGGCTATTAATCTCCAAATTGTCTCATTATAATTTCTAAAAATTAATAAATCATATCACTATTACGTCATGTACTTAATTGTAATACTTATTAATTTCAATAGTATAAAAATATATATCTTAGATATTTTCCATTTATTAATAGAAACTTTATTTCTAGTTATAAAAGTGGCTCAATAATAAGGTAATAATATTGGGCTTAGTTATTATAAAAAAAGCTATTTTAGAGCTTGAGTGAAATTATTAAAATTTCTTATTTCTTTAAAATATTTTAGTTTTCTTTTATTAATAAACATATTTTTGTTCTAACCTCTCAATACTTTACCCAAAAATATTAAAATTTATTATTGCTATACACAGAAAAATAGTTCATTCATTTGATAGAAATTTTATAAGTGAAGTTGAAATAAAAATAATATCACTATCCTTGAAAAATAAGTTTAGAAAAAAGAAACTTTTCTAAAACAAGTTTTTTTATGTATTAGAGAAGAAGTTAAAAAAAACTCTTATTAAATTCAGTTTTTATATGTTCTCTCTTCCTCTGTCAAATGCAAATTTAGGCAAAAATTTGCCTAAATTACAAGGACAAAGTTTGAATTTGAATAAGAGTGTTTAATACAACAAAAATGACATGTAGAATGGAATGTGAAAGCGCATGTATGTCTTCCTGTGTACTTTGGTGATATTAATTTTCATTTTAATGAAAAATGTTTAGTGATTTAAATAAAGTAAAATGAAAATATCAAAAAAGTAAAAAAAATAAAAACTTCACTAAAAGCTGGATTCCTTATTTTAATAAATTGGATCGTTAATTTTTAGGTTGTTTTCATTAAGAATTCAATCCTAATAAAATATATAATTATTAGGATAATTATTATTAGGGCCCTAATAATTATTTAAGTAAAAATAATTATTAGGGTCCTAGAACATGCTTTTTAAATTGTCATGAGTAATTTCTCCGATACTGTTTTCCTTCTAAACCTAAGCCTTTATGTAATTCATTATTTAAGGAATTTTTAATTAAATATTAAGTTAAAAATATCAATTGGTGTGTAAAATTTCTTTTTTTTTAAATATTTTTCTGTTAATATTAATATTTTAGTTTCTCAATAATTTATCATCATTCTTACTAAATATGAACTAAGTTAGAATACTTAGTGAAATACAACAATTATGATGGACTTCAGATTTGAGTTCCGCTCTTTGAATTTCCTGTTGTAGCAAAAATGCGATATGAAAATTTTACAATTTAAATCTAAATACTCAATATCATTTATTAGAAGATTTATGAAAGTATATCAAGTTCAAAAAGAAGGATCCAAATATACTCGGTTCAGCAAAATTGTTTAAATTAGGTCTTTTGTAATTCAATAATTGATAACTGGGTCTCAAAACAAAATCAGTATTTAATGGATTTTCAATGGATGCTAAGAAGAAGATTCTCTGCATCAACTTCTTGAAATTGGCTTTTACTGTATTTAGAAGAATGTTGTATCTACGTCAGCTGTATGAAGGAAACTTTAGGATAGAAATTTATGCAAAACGGGTAATGTTGTATGTTTTCTTTAAATAATACCATTGAAACTAAAATATTTTATTCGACAAATATACATATCAATCACAGTGTTCATCAATGGATGTTTTTGTAATTTTCAGAGGGTACCAAATTTTGCTTCTCAACTAAATCATGGTGTTTCTTAGTCTAGTAGGAGCCTAAAGCCCATTATTTTTCCAATCATCTATGAAAAATCAATCTTAGTTGAGTCAATGTATTCATGTATGTATGTAGAAAGGTAGACAGAGATATCTTTAAACGCTTTATGTCATTCTAAGGAGCATTGTCAATTCTCAATTTTACATACGGGGGGTACATTTTTTATTTTAATCAGTCTGTTTACTTAAGTGTCATCAGTGACTACTTCATTATAAAAGATAAAAACAATTTATTTTACAAAAAATAGGTTCTAAAAGCTTTCATTCATCTGATCATTTTTACGTTAATTTAATATCAAGCAGATTAAGAATTTTCGAAATGTTTTAATGAAAAATGTTTAAATAAATATTGAAATTATCTGTGGAAATAAAAAATTATGTAAAAAATAATAATAACTCCTGCAAACTTTTAGTGCTTTAACATGTCT
Source organism: Latrodectus geometricus (assembly GCA_026290005.1). Classification (NCBI taxonomy): domain Eukaryota; kingdom Metazoa; phylum Arthropoda; class Arachnida; order Araneae; family Theridiidae; genus Latrodectus; species Latrodectus geometricus. The sequence continues at coordinate 34,532 of JAPDSC010116730.1, read as the reverse complement.
TAGTGCAATTATATGCATTCTTCTATTTTACTTAATAAAAGCCATCAATTTGAAAATGAAACATTTTTGTCATTATTGTAACCGCTGTAAAACATGATCACATTTTATATTGAAACATTATCAAGAGTTTTTCTACATGTACAACACTATGTTAATTATTTATTACTATTAAATATTATAAATGCATAGGTAATTAACTACTCAGGTTTTGTTTATTTTTTCATGATTTTTTAAAGAAAAAAATCTGTTGTTACAGTATTGTCATATGTCATGTCGGGTACTTAGATAGATACGTGGCTCTGCTAAGCTCTGCTAAGTGATAGAAATTTCTAGGCTCAATTTTTTTTAATTTTCGAAAACAACCATGTAGGCAAACAACACTGCAATTAAAAATTTATAGGCTGATGATAACAATAAAAATTGCAGAACAAAAATTTATTTATTTATTTCTAACTAATGAAAGTTTTCAAATTGTTTCGCGATTAAGACAAGTAAAATTTATCCATACCTTAGTTCAAAATGGACATTTTATATGAGTATATTTGTTAAAAAGTTTTATGCACTCATACCAACTGTAATTTCATATTATTTTAAAAATAGAAATAATTTTATAAAAAAATAGCCAAAATAAGGAATATTTTTGAAAGTACAGTATTAAATATATATTGAAAGGCCTGAATTATGTATATATAAAAGGATCTTTATTCATTATATAATATTTAAAAAGAGTGTGACACAGCTATTTAATGAAGTAATTGCTTATGACGGCAAAAAAAAAAAAAAAAAAAAAAAATAGATTTGATTTCTGTCAGAGTCTTGTGCTATTTTTAAAGGTAAATTAAAATAGTATTTACATCTTACACAAATGTAAATAATTATGTATAAAAATTACAAATACAAATATATGCAAATAGTTACTTATAGATGACTAAAATATATAAATATAAAATATTAAATAATTTGTTTTGAAATTTTCTTGGAAATCATCATATTTATGATAAAGTTTCATTAAAAAATGCTTTAAACTTCTATGCAGATAGAATTCAGTGTGCAAGGAAAAACTGAAAGTAAAAAGTCCATGTTATATTTTTTAAACCATAGAACGAAATGTTTAGTCATCATAAGCATTCATGAATAAACTTATATGATTTTCAGCGTAGAGATGCACATTTTAAACATGTTAAGTGGTTAACAGGTCTTCCAACGCATGCAAATATGATATAGGATATATATTATTTAAATCAAACAATGGATGTAATTAATATTTTTAACCTCATTCAGCAATATTGTTTTATTGAATAATCTCGCTTCAATCAAGTTAAGTAGAAATATTAAACATATTTCTTCCACAGTTACACTATAGAAATAATTAACTTCTATTTCTTAAATCAAAAATAATGTTTTACTTTTCCTTTTATTAGAAAAAAGACCATTTTTTAATTTTCCTCTCTAGTTATGAGCTTATTATGCAATAATTTTTATGAGTTATTTTTATTTAATTTATTTGTAAAAGTTATTTTTATTTAATTTATTTGTAAAAATTTAATTTATTTTCAAAATAATACCAATTACTTCAAATTATTTTTGCGCATCATGATCTCAAATGCACTAATACTGTATAGCATTAAGCCTAGTTATGCTATAGTCAGTAAATTGCGTAGATTGCTTTATAATGTTGGAGACGTGTCTACGTTAGCCTGTGACGTCTAAAGTTTTTGGTGTGATATAGTTATGGAGAAGAAGATGTCAGCTCAGCTGTGACTTTGTCACCTGTCTATTATTCAAAATTTTGAGACAATTGATGATGGGTGAATATTTTATATCCGTTAACCTTAAGTACATTTCAGAACTCACCTGAGTTGCTATATGTAATTATGTGTAGATGTATAGTTTTTCTTTCAGTAAAATTGGTACCATCAGAGACCGCAGACAGCAAAGAATGTTATCAACTAAAATTGAATTGATTTCTTTGAATCTTAACTTTTATGTATATGAAAAAATTTAAAATTGCTTGATACAAATGAAAAGGAATAGAATTTTAAATGGTAAAATCATTGGAAATTGAAAGAATATTACGATAGGACATATAAAAGAACAAATAAAAATAATATTTATTCATATACTTGGTTAAACTTAAAAGTAACAGATTACATAATGATGAAAGAAAATTAAAATATAAAATTCATTTCAGTGCTCTTTGGGCACAAAGATAACTTCGGTGAAAAGCAATCAGGGTTCCTTCGTTGGTCGATGAAAAAATTCACTCACCACAAATCACTTTGACAGAAAAAATTATTATCCTTTAATTTATAGCTACATTTATCAGATTTTTTGCTATTACCGAATGTTTTTCTATTGAAAATGAAGTTCCTTTTTTTATTTTGCCCTTACAAAGGTGAGCTCAATTAATTAAAGTTACTAGAGCTTCATATAGTAAATGTGTGTATGATGGATCAGATGCTGTGCTTACTAGTTGTATCCAGAAGATTATTGCTGTGCTTGTTAAAAAAAGGTACTCTGAAGCTAATAATTAACGGACTGAAATAGAGAGACAGAAGAAATTCAAGATTTTTCCCATTACAAAAATTCGACTAATATCATTCTTTTAAGAATGCATTTTCTAAACTTAAATAAAATCTTTAGAAAGAACAATTTTGCAATGTTGGATAATAAACTATGTAAAATAAGTCATTATTATAAATAAAATGGGAAAATAAATTTATTTTATTTAGTCATGTTAAATGTAAAGATTCTTTATTAGTAGCACTTTATATGCATGCATGAAATTATTCCCATAAGAATGGAATATGGGACGAAATTAACTCTTCTAGTTTTATATCTAACTTTTATTATTACAAATAATACAGCATTTTCATGAAAATCCGAAGTAATTGGATTGAATTTTTTTTAATTTTGTCTAATGCTATAATTTATATCATGCATGTACATGTTATGATAATACAGTTAAATAGTTATCCGCATAAATATATTTATCATTCTTACAACACATATTGTACTTTCAAATTCATTCAATATGTCCTTGTTTTACAATTATTAAGTATACAATAACGTACTATTTTATACTATTTAATAATACTTTTATTTTTCAAATTCTGTTAAATCAAGGTAATAAATAATTTTGTAGTAGGGAATAGTAAATCTCTAGGATTAACATTCGTTCCATATTGTCATAATTTACATAAATACTCATAACTTTAGCTGTAATATGTGGAAGTCAAAACATGTGACCTCATAATGTAAGTAAGCAAGTGTCTAATTTATTTAAATGAATTGTGTTTTATGGGCTTGAAAAATTAAACAAGAAATAATCATAAAAATGTTACAGAAATCAGAAAATATCTAGCGTTTTTATGTGGCTCACTAGGTTGTCTCTTTAAAATTCAATAGACAGAGAGCTATGAAGTGAAATAAATTTTAGTATATTCCACTTTACTATATTCCACTTTAATAATAAATATAGCAATTGATTTGTGAGTAAAGTTAAAAACTAACTTTCAAAATTATATTTTGATCACAATATAGTAATCTAACAAAAAAAATCATTAAATCTAAATAACAACTGTCTTAAATTTTGTAAAACATGTGACTGAAGTTTATTTAAGTTAAGTAATGAAGGGGTAAATTTATTGCAAAGCAGTTTCTTCAGTTATAAATTCCAACTGACTTTACTGATAATCTCTACAACATTCTAAACTATTAAATGTGATCATTGGCCCAATTGATTATAACCTGATTAGTGATAATTAGGTGCTGATATTATTCAATCATCACTTATAGAATGAGCTGCCAATCAATCAGCAGCATATATTAGGTGAAACTTCAGATCAGTTTGCTTCTGTATGCTGTAAAGCATTACTTTACAGAGAAAAGTTGATTTTCATCTGAAATTTCTGGTATTAGGTATATAATATTTATTTGAAAGCACCACTTTTTCAATCAACTCAACTTGAAAATTAAATTCTGTAAATTCCTTTTTTGTCATCGTTAATGACAAAAAGTGAACTTAAATTCTTTCAGATCGTTTCAGAATGGTGCAACATAGTAAAACAGGATCCTTAAAGAAGCTTTAGATAGATTATTTCGACATTGATGAGTGATTAAACAGAGAAGCTGTATGAGCTACCTTGCTGCGATCAACATCGCTCATACAATTTCTCAGTCTTCTTTATCAATAATGGCTCTGGGACATTCTATGCAGCTACCAACACTGACAATTTCTCCTATTTCTTTATTATCAACAGAGAAATCAGCCTCTATTTTTCACTGACCAAAAACTGTTCTAGCTTTAGCTGCTTTCACTTGACTTGCATAGGACATATTATTCAACCCAATGAAAGAAGGAAAGTTATGCAATGAAAGAAACTTTATGTATTTAGAGATATTTTAAAACAATTGAATCAAAAACAACAATTCTGGTTTAGTTATCTGTGAAAATATCTACTGTTAAATAAGGTTTGCAGTGTCGTTTAAATGCACGTTATTAATGTTCCATTAGTTATTAGTAATTTCATGTACGTATTTCATACGCATTTTTCCGGCCCAAATTACCAAGGCAGATGTTGTAAGATGTTTTCTCAATTGGAATACATTTAATGAAAATAAATGTTTTATCTCGATAGATAATTATTTCGAAAAAATACAAAATGATGACAATAATATTTCCATTTTACAAGGTTCATTTTTGTCATTGCCACTGCAATGATTCAATATGATATGGGATTCATTATGCACAGAAAGATTTGAGAATATAAACATATTTACAAAAATGTGGGATTAGATAAATATTTCAATACATTGAGATTTCATAGTATTAGTCTCAGATATCTGATTAATTTTCCCAATTCATTTTATGCATGGTAAACTGGATTAGTTTTAAACTTATCCATAGTTTCTACATCTCATATAGTGAAAAGTTGAGCAAACAGCGTCTAATATTTTTCGCAAGAATCTTTAATCCTAACTGCCATCTCCCCTATCTCGTCTCTCGTTTGTTTCTTACCAAACATTTTGTTTGTTACAGAACAAAGTATTCTGTAAGAAACCTTTATGATAATATTTGGTTAGAAAACATTTGCTTAAATATTTTAATAATTAATTGAAAAAAATAAATTGCAGCTTGGTGGTTAAGGAAAGAAGCATAATGTAAAAATACACTCAGAAAGGTTTTCTTGTGAAAAAACGAAGTTCTTTATACATAACAGATGTCATTCATTTAAGAACTTCATGTATTTTTAGTTTGATTGGTTAATCAATGAACAAAACTAAACAATGGACTCTTAAGTCAAAATGTGATGAAAATCCCATTATTTTAATGCAATATAAATTTTACATTTCTGCTTATAAAACCTAACTCTGAGTTTTTTAAAATTAAGACAAACAGGTAAGGCTTCGATTTTCGTTTGATAATAAGTGAAATATAATTTACTAACCTATTTAACAAATAGGGTTTTAAATAGGTAAGTAATTAATGTAACCTTTATAAAATCTCTTTTACTTATAAATTAGTTAGCAAATTCTACAAAAGAAGCATCCATAGGAAAAGCATGAAAAACAGAAACACAGTGTTCAAGCCATTCCTCAACAAGAAGTCAGACTCTTTCTAAGATTTATTTCCGTGAATAAAGTCAGAATCTTCTATAACAAAAGATAATGAGTTAATCAACTCATGATTTTTCAATAAGGAAAAGTTTTGGGTGTTGCAATATAAATAGTTGAATTACATACAATTCTTTTATATATTATGTTACTATCGATTTACAAACTTTAAATTCAAAATAACTATTCAATTATTTAAAACTGAATACAAAGGTAGTGCATGAAAACATTTAACAGCTTTAAAAAAAATGAGAAATACAATTCATTTTGCAAATGCTTCCTATACAAATCTGTAATATATAAACAAAAATATTTGTAGAAGCTAATTTGAACTAGAAAAATGACAAAATACTTAATCATTTGCTATTGTTGTCCTAACTTATTTTGAATTATAAATCTTGAAGTAACATTTTATACATATTGAATAAAAATTAATAAAAATTTAATACATTTTTATTTAAAAATTTTAATTTTTATTGAATAAAACGGTTTAAGAAATTTTAAAATACAAATTTCCTCTTATAAAAATTCTATGTTAGTTTCATAACTTGTGTCACATTCTATTCTCATGAAATATTAAGCAGAATATGTCAATTGTGATGTTCATTGATGTAATAAAGAAATTTATGCAAAATCAAAATTCAATACTCACGTTGGCAAACATTAATTTGTTTACCTTTAAACTCATTTAAGGCAATAGAGGGTATGTATATCATTTATTAAAATGCTGTGTGTTTCTATCATTGCAATTTAACAAAGAATAATGTTTATTCCAAAAAATAATTCTAATATCACTGTAGCAAAATTGTTCTCTAGATAATATTTTTTCAAATGGAGGAATATTAATTAAGATCTCTAAAACTGATGAAATTTCTATAGTTTTTAGTCGTAAATGCAACATGAGATCTGTGAATAGAAAATTTGTTAATAAATTGGGTATATAAATAAATTGGGTACATAAATAATTTTTATGTGATGAAAAAATTTATAAAGATAACCTTTAGAAATAAAAATTTCATAGATGGAGAGCTTCAAATAATTATTAATTATTAGTGATTAATTATAAAAGGTATAATAATTTATTTTAATCATTTGTGTTTTTCCGAAAGTCAGTTTTATTTCAGAACAAAATAAAAATATATCATAATTGTTATTATTCAATTTAGAGTTTCGTTGTAAGAGTTTAGAGTTTTGTTGTTATTATTCACAATTACAACATTTTGAAATATCAACTATACTAAAAATGAACAAGTAATTAAAATACTAAAAATGTACAATAAATTATGCATGTCTGTAAATATAGCTATATTCATTTCTATACATTTTTATGCTTTCAATTTATATTATTTTAAAAGAGACAAAAATAGATTTATTAAAGTAAATGTTCTATTATGAAAATGTTCTTTTTGAACAGAACATTTCTTTGAACTTCTCAGATTAAAGAAGGTTTATCTTTTCAATATAAATATGAAAGCATTATGTTGATTGAAATTTTTATTCTTAAAAGATTGAGGATCCTTATTTCTGCATTTTTTCAAAACCTTTAGAAAATGTATACTGACTCTAACAAAATACTAAATATCTCTTGATAAACATAAAAACAATTCTGGAATAAATATTTGATGCACGATCCATTTAAGTAATGTATATTTTTCTCATTTTAGACACACAAAATTTTACAATTACATAACATTATTTCTTAGAATATCTCCTTTAAATAATTATATTTTCATTTTTAAGTTACTGTAATCAGGATACATTTCAGAAGTTGATCCAAACAAACTGATTTACCTTTTTTAGTATCCTATATCTTTTAGACCATTGCTAATTAATGATTACTGTTGTCTCTGCGCTCATTAAAATATTATTTGTGTACTAAATTGAATGCAATAATAATTATTTTTGTAATTAATAATGGAAATCTCAAGAAAATTTCCAAGATTTAAATTTTTAAACATTTTTAAGTGTAAATATGTAATTCAATAGTTAAATTATGTGTATTTTTCTGGTGAAAGCTATATTAATATGCTTGTCTTGTGATTCTATATTAAAGGTATGTAATAACAAATTTATATTTAATTTGAATTTTCCATGAATATAAATTTGATTATTAATATTTTAAAAACAATGCGTACATTTAATGAACACAGATTGAAAATGCATTTGAAAAATTTTGCAAATTAAAACAAAAAACTAAATGCATAAATTTCAAATTAGAAAGTATTAAATACATATTAGAAAGTATTAAATACATATTATGGGGAAAATAACATAATTTTCTTATTCCTTACTTGGTATTCTCAGATTACATATAACCAAATATAATACCTTTTAATAAACTAAATTAAAATGCCAGTAGTCTAATGGAAATATATAGTTTTTCGTCTTAGATGTGTTAAGTTTTCATTACAAATTATAATACCGATAAATTTATATTATTTAATGTTTCTTTTTTCCTGACTGTCTGTGAATGATTGACACACAATTCTCTCCAAACTTCATCTGCATAAACGCATGTGAATAAAAAATCAACAATTTTTTTCAGGAATATGAAATAATTATTTCAAATTTAAATGCTAAATTTGTTTTAACGAATTAAATACCGTAAATAGTTGTGGGAGATAGAAAAATTTACAGAAATATATACAATAATTAGTCTCATCTTCAATTAGAAACGTAAACAAAATATAATGTATCCAGAACTAACTTCATTTTATTGAAAATATGTTTATTTCTCCATATTTTATTATAAAAATGAAAATCTTGTTTATTAAATAGGTTTGCCACACTTTTCAATAGCAGTAAATAAATTGAGTTATATTTCAAAAACAGATCGATATATAAGGAATATATATATTTAATTTCCAATGATTTATAAATTAAGATGTTAATAGTTGCTGCATTAATTTAAGAAAGGCCATTTATTGAAATTTAACGATATACATTCTAGCAAATATCTCACAAAATGGTGAAATAAAAATATTCAGTAAATGCTTTTAATATAACATAATTCTGTTTAATATATTTTAATATATATATGAACTTTCATTGTTTTAAATGTAATACTTTTTGAAAACTAATTGAGAATTGCTTATTAAAATTACTTTGTCATATGGTATGTATTATATAAAAGCATGCATATTTAGTAATAATTACAAGTGTTACCTTGATCCAAAAGGAGTTATATTATAATTTTTCAAATGTCAAGACAAATACAGAATTTCACATCGCATTATGAAACAAATAATAAAAAAAATGTAAATTTAGTAAGCCTTATCCAATATGTTCCAAAGTGCACAAGTATAACCCAAATTGTTTTCTTAATATTACTAGTGTTTTCAATCTGCACCAAATCAAATGTATATGTTACCGTGAAAGTCCGAAATCTGGAGAATGTCGACATTCGCTGGTGAATGTCAACATTCACGTAGTCGCTTGGTGTATGTCCGAAATATTTGCTAGATATCCTCATTTCTCACTTACACCGGCAAATGTCGACATCCACAATGCACTAATGGTGAATCTTGAATATGCGTTTCATCTCTCCGTATCCGGAGAGGAGAAATGCAGATTTGCATTTTCTTATCT
>JAPDSC010116730.1:0-15328 GCA_026290005.1 Latrodectus geometricus | reverse complement strand
TTTAATGCCTTGTATACGTCAGTAGCACGCTCTTTTGTAAAAATATTGTAAGTCGTGTTATACGGGTTCGAAGCCTCATTTTTGTACATAGATAATGAGACCGCCTGTTACTGACTCTAATAATGTAAACATGAAACTGTGTACAAAGCTTTCTCGCTTTTAAAATTGCGCTTAGATAAAATATATTTCCTTCATTCTGATAATTTTTCAAGCTTGTTTTGAAATTTCTATAAAATATGTAAAAATTTAATGGCAGAAAACAATGGCTGTCAAAATTTTTCCTTGATTTAAATATTTGCAATAAAATTGAAAATTTTCTATTCGTTGAATTAAATTCATTTCTACCATCATTGCTTTGTAAAAGCATGATTTTTACATTATCAAATTTTAAATGTTCCAGTTTCGTTTTAGTGATTTTTACTGGAAAAAAATTCTCTATCTCGTCCTCTATTAAATAAAATAATATATTTGAAATTTGAAACATAACTTTCCAGGCTTTCAAAGAAACTTTAGAAAATAATATATAGTTATGTGACAAATACAATAAATAAATTTTTAAATTTAGTTTTTAATTTAAGCCAAAAGACTGACACAGGTTAGTGTATGTGAAACATTTTTTTGATAAAAATCCTTTATATTAAAATTTTGAGGTCTTGCGTAAAAATTAATTGTATATTTGAATTCAATGCATCATATACATATGAAATCATACAAATATAGATGCAACAAAATAACTGCCAATCTGAGTAATTGGAAATTTTTGAGTTACTTTGCTGATTTAAACTTTGTCTTCAGAGATACTTAAAATAACTTTCGTTTACCTATTGCCAAAATTATATTTTAAACTTACTTCCCCCGATATAATACTTTATGATTACATTATAACGTTTCATAAACATCTTCTTTTATCTGATTATGTAATAAATTCTCTCATCTTTCTACATAGCTTAAAGTAATCTTGTAATTATAATTGATTTCCACTTTTAATTGCTTGGTAAATTTTAGCTAGTATTTATTTTTATTTGTAATACATTTTAGCTGTTTCCAATAAATAAGTTGAAAACCATAAAATATCTAACAAAGCTTAACGTTGCATAAAATATTCAGTAGCTTGAATTTAAAATTATTTATTATTGGTTACTCTGATTTTGAATTCATGTATCTAAGGAAAATTTTGATTTTAATAACTACCAAATCTGAAAAAATAGTTTAGAAAAAACTCTTTATGTGTTTATTAGATAACCCTTCCCCATAAATATATAGAATTCTTTTTCATTAATCTGATATAAATTATTCAAAACTTCAGATATTTAGATATTATTAAACTTTAGATTCAAATATTTAAGATTTTCAAATTTTATAGAGATTTTCGTTTCAAATTCAAGAATGTTCTGCAAAATTTATGCTTATAAAAGTTTAAAACAGCAATGTGTTACATACCAAAAATTTTAAATCAAATGGTCAGTTTTTTAACTTTTCTATGGATATGAAAGAGTAAAAAATATATCTTCAAAGTTTTGTTAATATTATTTATAGAAATCACTGGTAAAGGATAACAAGGAGTTTTTGTGTAATATATATATTGTATAAAAATTTGAATACACTTTAAGTTTTTCTGCCTTGTTAAGAATTTAGTAACATATTTCGTAAAATGCAGCACTCATTCAATGAAATAAATTAGAGTCTTGAAACAGACAGACAATAAAATAAAAATATCTGGATGTGCAACAGCTACCAATTGAAATGACGTAGATATGAAATTGAAGAGATGTCTATAAAGGTTTTTTTCTAAAATATTTCCTTGTGTCTTAGACAGTGATCCACGTGGTTCGTGAGTAAGTTCTAATAAACCAAATTAATTGAAAAGTAATTAAAGAAGAAATTAATATTTTGTGAGATTATTGATATCATATTAAACTTTTCAGCACATGCCATTCAGCAGATAAATCTCCATTTTTGAGGAAATAATTTTCATTGCTGTTTACACCTAAAATATATTTTAAAGAATTTAGTGCTATACAATATCATATGAAAAATGAATAGTTTCTAGAAAAATTTTATATTAAAAAAGATCAAATGTCGCCTAAAACCTTAACTTAATAAGATTGCTTTTTGCCATAAAAAAAGTAATACCTGAAAATATAATTTTCAAAATGAAAATACAATTTAAAGCATTTATTTAAAAATTACTTAAAAGGAATTTTATAATTTTTGTTTACACACATGCAAGTCGTATATTGATTTTTGAGTTGATTTTTAGGTTTTCATATCTTCTTTCCGAATTCAAAGTTTCATATAAATTTGTTTGATTTAGAAAAAGAAATATGAAAATTTTGTAAACTATACAAAAAAATAAAATGCAGATATTTTGTTAAAACTTTTAAAATTTATAAAATTGAGTAGATAAAAAAAAACTATAGAATTTTAATAATAGTATTACAGTGAAATTGAGTTTTTTCGTGACAAGTAACATTGTATAAATCACTTCTATAAATGATTCAATTCGAATACATAGAAAGCAGATTCTTGAAAATATAAAATTTCAAGTTAGAGTCCATAAGTAATAGTAATCTGTAAATAATAGTAATAAAAGTTTCATTATATTGTTATAATTTAGTATGACTGTCATAAGAGGATATGGAATTTTTGATTCAAATTATACCACTTGTGATAAATGAATCAAGAATTTCTGGATGGATTCTACCTAGACTTCTCAAATCTCATTTTTTTATTCCACCAATGTGGAATTAAAAATTAGATTTGAAAAAAATGATATGAGATTGAGCAAGAGCAAATAGAGAAACATATTTCAAAACCACATAGCCAAAAATGTATTGGATGTATTAATTCTGTTGATCATGTAGGTCCCTTGAATATACAGCTTATGGCTCCCTAAAAACTGTCCAAAAGAAGATTTTTATTGAGAAGCAACGGAAAAAAAAGATGATATCCTGCATAAAAGTTGTCACTGTCGTTTCAAATTCTTCCTACTCTGTGGAAACATGCTCAAGCAAAGGGGAAATACCCTCCCTTGTGGGAAGTGAATACAGCCCATTATCTATGTGGAATGTCCCCCAGAAATGCAATACTACGTAGTTGATACAAATAGTCTTATATCAATTTTATTCACTTTTGCGGCCCACATTGCATGGTCGATTAAAGGATAAGATGGCATTTGAAATTATTGTGCATGTTTTACAGCTAAATACTCGATAATTCATTTAAACAAAAATCATACCAAATTGTCATTAGAGAAGAATTTAGTGTCTTTACTACAGATCATAGTAATTATGAAAATTCAAAGTCAGATTTGCTAGAATTCTGTTAATTTAGATTTCTGTAAAGTGTAAGGAGGGCTTTATGTTTTATAAAGACATTAACCAACCATTGTGATTTCACTACAATATTCGACTTTCTCCGGTGGTAAATACCTATTATATATTATTCAGTAACTGTAATTACGCAGCGGTAATTAACCTGAAATATTCAGTGACAATTAGCCTATTTGAATTATAACCTTTAAAAAAATTTGGGGACTTATAAATTTTGAATAATTTAATTGCCTTTTTCTCGCTGCTTTTATATAACTGTAACATATATTCTATCAAAAATGCTTTGCCAAAATGACAGAAAAAAGAAGAAAAAAGGCTTGTTTACAACGCATACATGAAATATGTATGCTTTGTTAAATAAGCCTTTTTTTAATTGGAGTACAAGTTTCAGAGTTCCAAGAATCATGTGGAGTCTAAATGTGTTTTAAGTGTTTTTAGTGTGGAAAAATGTGGCGATCCAACTGTGGTTGATTTATCACTCGTAAAAAGAATTTATTAATAATCATATGTTTTTTAATAATAATTTGTTATCAGTATCTAATGAAGTATTCAAGAGCATAGAAGTCTTTTATAGAATGCTGCTTTGCAAAGATGCGCTACATAAATCTGAAAGTTATATAGTGCTCATGTTATCTTTCAATTAGTTCTGGGAATGAATTTTTCATTATAAGAAGAGTCTATTTCTCTATAATGTTCTTATTATTGTAGGAAATGGTAATTATTTGCTAATTTTTCTATAGAGAGGTTTTTCTTATGCATTATAATTAACAAAGGTAAATGATTCCAGCGAAGATTTGAAAAGTTGAAAGACAGACAGTAAACACTTTGTGTATAGAGAGATGAAAACTTTTTCCATTTATTTTTCAGATGATAAGATTTTATGAGGCTAATTTGAACATGTCTTACCAACCTAGAAAACGAACAATGGAAATAGTTTCAGTATTCAGGCAATTATAACAAAGATTTCAATTTATACCAGATCGACTTACATCGTTTAATTATTTGTAACAGCTTAACTTATCCACATCTATAAGCATTTAGTGTGTTAAAAAATAGAAGTTGGCATTAAAAAAGGAAATGATAATTTCTAGCTACACAGAGAAATTTCTTCGTATTTTGAAGAAAAAAGTTTAGAAATTTCTATCGATATAGGTAAATAACTTGGATCACATTGTTTAAAAACCTGAAATGAGATTGCCGCTTTACAAATATACAGAAAGATTAAAAATATAATGAACAAAACTTCAGTAGTTAATTGAGAAGGCTTAACTCATACTATCAATGACATTAAAAAATGGCACTTAATTTGAAAGAAAATGGTTGACACAAGGCAATGTTTAGTAATGAATTGGTTTTCTATATCCATGATGAAGGACAAGAAATAAGAGTCTTAGAGGGCAGTGAAGAGAAGTCCAATAATACTCTGATATTTTGTCATGTAAAATATTTAGTATGGCTCAGGATATCATAAAATTTAATAATTGGTCAAAGTGTACTTCGTATTACAGAGATAATGACACCTAAGTAACATGTGAATTAGAAAGGTAATAATAGTTCAATGTTACACAACTTTATGCCTAAATTTAGTATTATTTTGAACTTTTTTTTTGATAAAACTACAATCTTTAAAGTCCAATTTATTGTGTAATAAACTATTAATAAAAATACTTAAAACAGAAAAAAATGCTGGAATCGACATGTTATTGAGAAATTTATAGAAGAAAGTCTCAGTTTAGTTGAACATGCAAAGATCTAAGCAAAGTTAGTTACGTAGCAGATATCAATTTTTTTCTAGACTTTTTAAATAAAACGTTTGGAGCTCAAGGATTTCAAAAGAAATCGAACTTCTGGGTCCCAAACCTATTTAATTAAAATGTCTATTGTATTCCGAATCACAATATCAAACATTATACTGTTTTAAAAGAAAATAGGAAAAAAGGATTTGGACAAACAGCGTCAACGGAAATTTGTATTTTTAGAAATGAGTGGCACAAATATTACAAAGGACTGAGATGAAAAATAAGAAAACGCGTTCTACGAAAATGACAGCTTGCCTAAATACCTTGCTGAAAACATCATTAGCTCCAATATAGTTCATTCACTAAATATTCCTCAGGACCTACAAAGTTGAAAAAAGGCACAGATTCAAAATCATAGCAAATGTATAATCATGCGGCCAAAAAAAATCATACATTGAAATCAATCAAGCTTTAGTTATATCCACTAACAACTAATATCACTGTATATAAAGATAAAAGGCACTGGTTCACACCGCTCATATCATTTAGGGCCTAGTGTAAAGAACACAAATATTAAAGATGTGCTAGAGCGATCTCAACAGTAATACTCATTTGTGAGTCCCTGTAGAATGAAAACACATTTTCCTCCATATTTGCCATGCCAATTTAACAAGTTTTGAATATAGAATTATACTATACATTCCTGTTTTTGAACAATAAGAATTTGTTTTTGGATTTCATAAATCCCTTTCGTTAAGTTTGTAAGTAACTCCACATAGCCATTGTCATCATATTATTCAGGGCTTTACATTTTTGGAATGATTCCGCAATTTTTTCTATTTCCGATACATAATATCATATTATAATTTTAGCCTTACTAAGTTTAATTAAAAAGCAAAAAGAAAAGATCCAGTTTTCTTTAAATAATAAGTTTTAGTCTTAAGATATTTTTTTTATATATAAGAACATTAAGTTTCTAACACTTTCACTATCTGATGAACTAGTTTCACATAAGTTATACTATTTAAATAAGTAAAGCAATGAATAATTACTGTTTGATAAATTAATTAATTAAATTAATGAGAGAGATATTTCATTATTCTTTTAATTAAATGCTTTGACAACAAATGCTGAGAAAATAGTTTTCCACATATAACATAAACTCAGTGAACATTATTTTTAAGATTTTATCACTTTTAATTTATCTTATTCAATTAGTATTTTTTTCTTAGTCGTCAAAGTTATTAATTAAAATGGTTCGATGTACTTTATTTTAATTAATGTTTGAAAAAACTCCGGAACAACAATACATTTTTAAATTTCTTAGGTCAACACATGTGAATGAATAGTGAATTTTATTCATTGTAAGTTTTGATAAAAATGTGTTCTCATATAAAAAAAACAGCTTATTTTTATTTATTTTTGTAGATAAAGTTTGTTAAAACATGGAGAAGCTTCTTCCGTTTTATTCCTTTTTTCTGATTTCAATCATCTGCAATGATTTCTTCATTAATTTTCCTTTAACTTTTTAATTCCACACAATTTATTTAAATTTTTTTAGCTTCATATCTTTTAATAATCTTTGTTTTATTTTTAAGTTATTTTACAGATCACATTTAAAAAAATCTTCCATATTTCATTATCAGGTTTTTCTTCTGCGCTCTATATAAGTTTTTATATCTAACAAAATTCTGATTAAGAAATATATATTTATAGTGAACTCGCTCTAAACTCTATCTAGCCTTTCATATGATATAAATCTATTAAAGTACAATATGTAATACTGTGACAAAAACGAAATTGTTCTTATTATAATTTTAATCGAACAATGTATAAGATTATAAAATCTATTATTTTTGTTAAATTGTTAAACAAACGCTTATTGAAATGAAGCTTCTGAGAATTTCTTAAGATTTTGGATGGAACAAAAGAATTAAAAAAATCCTTCACATAATGGATAAAGTTGAATGCTTTTTTTCAATTCATAAAATTTTCACATGAAGATATATTTACTTAATTCAGTCATATTTTCAGTAATTTTTAAAAGGAAGTTCTCTGCGTATCAATCTTTTTTAACAAGTGTATTTTTCTCTCACACATAAAATGCTTTAAATAAATTTATAAGAATGTATTAATATTATTAATTATACGCACAGATATTTACGCACATGAATATATTTCATTGTTAACAAACAATAAATTCATCAATCATATTTTTCCTGCATTATTATGTAAAATGAATTGAAACATATCAAATAATTTTTGAGTATAAGCTCAAAATTTGATGTTCTTCACGACACATCAAATTCTTTGCTTCATTCAGATGTTGCAAAAATATTTATATTTCTCTGAGGAAATTATTTGAACTCCAACATAAAAAAAAGATAATAGAATATCACTATTAATTAAAATTAACCTTATAAAAAAATTAAAAATTTAGACTATTTTCATGACATTTACGCTTAATTTCTCACAATTAGTCCTTTTGCAAAAAATTTTAATTAATTAAAATAAATTTAGTGTAATTTGTTTTGTTGGCTCTAAGAAATGAGCTTCATTAATTATTTTTTTCAAATTATTGTGCTGCTTATTTGTTAAATTAGCAGCTAAAATTTTAATTTTGTAAAACCTATTTTCTTAAAAGTATGTTATATATGTTTATATATATACATGTGTGTGTGTGTTTGTTTATATATATATTTATATGTTTATAATATATGCTTTAAAAAATTAAGAACAAAATAAAACTTTAAACAATTTTAATATATTTATATATAATTTTCTTTTAAATAATTTTTTAAATTATAACTTTAGTTACTTAAATATGTACTTTGATAAAATAACATCTGATCCTGACCTTGAAATGTATCACATCATTAAGCTATAGGGGTTGAGCTGGATCTTTATTTTAGTCAACAATTATGAATACAATATAACCTTGGTGATTAAGCGGTAGTTCTGCGAGTTCTCTAGCCACAAGTCCGATGCTCGAGCCTCGTGCTGTACAAGATTGCCTGGGCCTTTTATCCCTTCAGAGCATAGATAAAACTCATTACCAAGCATGCTTGGAAACTAAACATTGAGGTTTTCACAACTATATATGTTCTATATATGTTTACAAGCATATGTTTCTGGTAGGCTGACTACCTATCAGAAACATATGCTTCGCACCCCATTAAAGTCTGTCACGAAAACAGATATGGTACTGTAGACCTTTGCCTCGTAGGATTGTAGTGCCACTGAGTTCAGATTTTAAAATGAGAATATATTTTTTGTTTAATTTTTATGTTTGAAAATAATAAGACTAATAGAATAATTATATGTAGTACTGTTGAAGTTGTTAATTTATTATACATATTCCTGAAAATTTAGCATATTTGTTTAATGTGTTTTAAAATTATCATTTAAATTTTTAATGTTGGGTATGGCATATTGAGTCTTTTAATTTCAAAAAGCAACTTTTAAAATAATTACAAATATTTCTATTTGATTACAATCAGTTAGTATTTCTTTCCCAGAGGATTTAAAATCAATCATAGTTTTCTCTCTTCTTACTTTTAAATCAATCAATAAAAGAAGTATGGTACAAAAATGGAAAAGAAACACATTTATATTTAATAAGAATCATCATCCACTTCTTTTTATTTTTAAGTAATTCACCGAATCTTTCCAAATCTCATTTAAATGAGTTTATTATGCACGTGAGTATATTTTTAAAATTATTCTTAATGCATTTCTATAAACAAGATATATTCCCCATCGCAAAAAAAAGAAACTCATGCAGATTAAACCAAAATGAATACCTCATAAATTTTATTAAAGAGTAATAAATAGCATTTTTTCTGGGTAAAGAATTAAAAATATTTCTTTTATTCTAAACTTTTTCTCCATGGTTTTATTCCCTCTACAATGCTTACAATTCTAAATCTTATTTCATAAAAATATTTTCAAGAAATTTTACTATAAAGCTGAATGCATAGTCTTTTCCATAATTCTAAAAAGAAACAATTCTATTTTTGAAAAAAATTGGTTTTTATACAATTGGGAAATACGATTTTTATTTCGAAAAAAGAGCTCATTTTAAATTCAAATGTTATGTGTCCATGAGATTTTTTTCTACAAAAATATTTTTTTCTTTTTATAACGCATTTATTTGGGATTTTCGAAGTCTTTAAAGCATTTTTAACTTTTAGCTATAACAAAAAAGAAACTATACTCTGAAATCCCCCATAAGAATACATGGAGTGCAACTCCTTTCACAGCTAATGAATAATATTCCTAAGTAATGGATTATATAACACTGAATGTTCCCAATTAAATTTTACCTGTTCATTAAAACAAGAAGTTACTCACATGAGAGTTGGAGTTTTCATTTAAAAAGAATGAATTTTTTAAACTGTAAAGACTGTTAAAAGTTAAATTATTTTATTATATTTTAAAAGATTTGCAATATATATATAATATTTTGTTAACAAAGTTTTCTCTAAAATTTTCTCAATTATTAAAACTGGGTTAAACTTGAATAAACTTTACAGTAACTTAAATATGACACTGTAATAACAAATGCATATTTAATAATAAATTAACATTTTAAAATATGCCTTTTTTATTCATCAGTCATAAGAAAATTGTAATGAAATGATCAAAAGATCATTTTTGAATGCTCAAATGAAATACTGGTGAGAATTTGAAAAATCAAGCTATTTTTGATGCAAAACATCATGACTTCAATTATTTTAAAATAAATAATAGTTTATTCAAAAGTATTTGGAGAAGAATGAATATCTTACACATTAGTCATATAAAAAATCACTGGAGCAAAGATATATTTGATTCATCTAAAAGTATATACGCAATTATCAAGAATAAAGTTAATAAATGCAGTTATAACTGCTGCCAGTAAAAATTTTTCTTTTTTCTAATCAATTAAAATTGTTCATTTTTTTTCTGATATTTTATTTCTGCTTATTCCCAGGAATATTTAGTTCTTTTTTCTTTTGATAAAAGTGTTTAGCTAAACCACAAAAGTAATTTAAATCAATTAATATAATTTTATAAACAATTGATAATTCAAAGTAGAGTATTAAATTCAATTTACATTGAGTAAGGGTGTTGGTCTTTTCATTTCAAAATATTAAATGAGAATACCTATACTTAGAAAATTATAAGAAAATTTTAATTTAAAAATATTATTACATTATAAAAATTATTCGCGTGAATAATATTTTACCGTTAGTATTTGTATTTATGAATAATTTAATCATTAATTGATGATGTAATTAAATGTGATTTATACACTGAAGATAACTATATAAATATAATCCTATCTATATATTATAACATAAATAATATTTATTTCAAGTAAATTATTCATAGGATGTCATAGCTTGTTTTATTTTTAACTGTATATTTATTCAACTTTTTTAAGGTTATAATGCAAGATTTATTATACTTTTTGACAACGGATTCTTATAAAACAAATGTACTCTTATTGTGGACACAATACTTACTTTCATAGGCAAGATCTTTCATTTTTGCTAATAATCCCAAGAGTCCTATATATAAAGTTTTGAATTTATTTAGAACATATATACATGTATTTGATTCCCTTGAATGCAAAAAATAAATAATAATGTTTTTGAATGAATGAAATATTAACAAAATTTTCAAAAAATTTATAAACACATTTTATATTTTAAATATTATATGCATATTTTTATGCTCGTTAAAATTCTATAGTCACATCTTTTAGTCTGCAACAATTTCATGCATTCAAATGTTACTCAAGTAGCTTTACAACTGCAATTATAATTGCAATTTTTTCGAAGTATAAATTAACTAAAAGTAATGTAATTTGTCCAAGAAATATATAGAATTGTTTCATGTTAATTTTCTCAAAAAATTTTTTAAAAAATTTTGAATGTGTGCACATGTGAATATTCCCTTATGTGTGTATTTTAAGAATGTATATAATAATTAATATATTTGTTGAAGAAATATCATACGGAAACGATTTGATTTCATACTTTAAGGTATTTCATAATTACTGATGTGGTTATAGTAACAGTGGTGTGAAGAACGCTCTTTCAGGAACTAAAATCAAACTCATTTACAAAAATAAATCTGGAAAATTTGATAATATTTTAAACATGTTTTTATTGAAAAGTTCGTATTCCTTTAAGAGATAATTATATATTTAATAAAGGAAATGAATATAAAATACGATAATTTTTTACAAACATGACATTTCTAATAGAAAATTCTATACAAACAATTCCTTAAAAGTTTTCAATGACTGTTATTGAAAAGAGTTGAAAATAGATAGCATTCAAAATGTTTTAAAATATATAAATGATATGTCTATAATTTTGGCTTATGTTTATTTTCAAAGTTTAGCAATGAAAATACAAAATCATAAATAAAATAATTTAATGAATATAAATAAAATCAGTTTAGCTGCATTGTTATCATTTTGAGTTAAATTGAAACCATTATATCACATATTTTACAGAATTTAATTAAATTAATTTATATGAGATTAAACTTATGAGATTTTATATTAAAAAAAAACATCAATTCACTATTAAAATTAAATAAATAATTATACATTTATTTAAAATTTCAAACCTTTAAATTAAAATGCATAGAAAAATTTATATTTTTAAATAAAAACATAAGAAATACAGTATGTCTATAAAATGTCTGACATATTTGATGTTTAATAATTCATAAGCCAATCCCAATAAATTTTAATTAATAACATTAATAGTTTCACGAACAGAAAACATTTTATGGGACTTGCCAATTAACTTTAACAAAAGCGCCTTTATTCGCAAGGAGAATATCAAGACGTGTGTTGATTTCACACAAGATTAAGTCAAATGTATTGGCTTGTATAGTGGTTGTTATGGTCACGGTCTTGATCTTTAAATTGTCATAATAGTTTTCTCCTCTAAGCGATGTTCTTTACAAATTTTTAAAAAGAAAAGTTTTGCGGTGTTATATGAGGTCATCTGAATGCCTATGAGGTTTATCCTGATCCATCTTCTAGTGGAATTATCAACGCAAAAGATAAACAAAACACTAGAAAATAAAATATTTACAATTAATAACTCACGAAGATGATAGTTACAAAAGAAATGTTCAACAAATCAGAAAAAAGAATCGTCTATAAAATATCTTATAATGTAAAAAAATTAGATGAAATGCTCTATGAATAATTTCTATAAATTTATTTATATTCTCATTATTTTAAGTATTATTTAACATGAAAATGAGACTCAAACACTTTAAACATCCTATATATATCCCTTTCCAAAATAAAGTTTAAGAGCACTGCCAGTACTTAATTTGAAATCTTCATATTCTAATTTAAACGTTATAATTAAAACAATACAGTAAATTGTCATGAAGCATTACATAAGTAAAATAACATATATTTCATCACAATAAGATATATTTCATCGGGCCATTATAAGATTTTATTTTTAAAAAGTAAAAAATTTAATACTCTCATATTCAGATGGTATAAAAATAATTATAGTACTCAGAATTATAAATTAGTTTAAGCAGGAAGGAAAGATAAATATGAAAATGATAAATGCTTAGTATGGATACTGCTTACAAAATTTATTATCAACTGGATTAAGAATAAGCTTAAAAAATATTCAGCAGATACATTGATTGTCATAAACATTAAAAAGGATTTCTACTTAATGCTAGTAATTTTACTAGCGTGAAATGTTACTACCATGAAATAATTGAATAATAGATATAAAAGGGCAAGGAGAATAAAAATGTACTTTTACAGAGAAGAAATAAAAATATTCCCTTACACAGATATTATCACATGTTAAACCACGTAATATCAGTTGAAATACTTTGAACATCCGAATATTTCTAAACGCATGTTTGTTGACTTTTACAAGTGTATGTTAAATTTATTAACTTAAAATGTTCTTGAGTACTCTTTTATAAGAGATTTCAGTTATATAAAAATATCATTTCACAAGTAATTCAAAGTTGATGCACTTGAAGGTAATTTTTAGAAATTAATTGTTAATGACATTTTGCCAAAATTTAATGAATAAAGTCCAAGTTCCTTTTAGCATATTTCTCAAAATTCTGCTTATTCTTCAATAATTATTTTCTGTGTATAGTATCAATTATCTAGTCATGTGCACACCATTTCAAAATTTTCAACATCGAGACACAATTTATCAAAATTAAAACTACAATTTTCAAGCAAATTATTTTCAGTTTCTTACCGAAATATACGTTGGTAGTCCTATTTTTTGACTAGATACGTTATGGCATAAGTATTGGCTATATTCGTTTTTGTATGTGACATAAATATATATGAATATTATAAAAATTCATGTTACCTAAAGAAGATTATTAAAAAAACCTTTTTTTAAAATAGTTATTTTCATTTTTATAATATTGCAAAAAAAATTGCACTCTTGCTTAAATGATTTAAATATGATCATTAAAATATATCATTGCATATTTTTTCACGTGTTAACATAATTTTGTTTGCTTAACATACAATGCACTCAAAAAGTAGTCAATAAGTAATAAGTAAAGCTTACAATAAAAATTTTATTTTAAATGAGCTTAAGTACGTTTTTAAAATAAATAATTTTGAAATAAATAAATTTAATTCAGGAAATCAAAGGGTTCAATAACTTAAAATACAAGAAACTGGTAAAGATATTTCACTCGTAAAAAATTCAGTATAGATTTATTGAAATCCTAAAACTGAACATTTTCATATAGCGCTAAAGACTAAAAATTACACAAATTATGGTCATGTACATATAAATTAAATTATTTATTTCAAGAAAATTATAGATGGATACCTATATAACATGTGTGTACAGAAGAAGTCGAATTCCACACCAAATTACGGTTCAGCTGAAAAAGTGGAGCAGCGCACCCCATATTGCAGGTTTAGTTGTATTTCAACAAATATATATATATATTCACGTCAAACGTACAAATATTGTTTTTTACTACTTAAGTTGTATTATTATTAATTTTACAAAACTAGTTTATTTAATACTTCAAATATAATGAATACCGACGTTTGGGATCATGAAAGAATCTAAAAATGAGTGAATCTTGAACTGTTTAGATTGAAATTGCTATAGTCTTGTTGAATATACAAAATGTTATACGTCGCATTTCTTAAATTGAAACTGTTGTTTAGTTATATAGGAAAAAAGGTTATTCTATGGAATAGTGGTTAATAAAATATTTTGTTTCATTCATTTACTTCGTATTTAAATTTCAAACATGTAGATTGATCGGTACTATTTTTCTCTTGATTTTCCTGCTTATTTCTTGATATTAGTATTTTCCATAGAATGTCACCCTTAGGGTTATTCATTAAATAGTGAAAGCAATGTTAATTACAGATTCATATAATAGCAACTGTTTAATAAGTATGTTACTTTTCACATATTTTTTTTATTAGATGCTGCATGACAACTTGAGTAGATTATTCTGCTTTATTCAAAATTTCATAAACGCTAGAAAATGTTCATTCATGATTTTTACAGGTGTATTTATATTTTGGTAAACTTGAACAAAATTTTTTTATTAATCATGGTTTCGTAAAATAAATATATTTCTTAAGTACAGCACCAAACTAAGAAGGAAAAGTTGTGATTGCAATTAAAAATTTGTAATCATTTATACTGAAAATATTTTTAAAATAATCCATCATTGCAAACAAATTTCATTTTTATGCTTCCTTATATTTACTTTTTTATTCATTACCTTATATCAAATTTTATTATTTATTTTTATGTATAATAGTTGGGATTTTTATATTAAGTTCTATCGTGAAATATAATTCGTAGAAATTAATTCTTAGTTTAATTTCGATGCTCTATTTATAATAGGATTCCTATGCTATTTTTAAGGAAAATTTTTAACCATAAAAATACATAATGCAATTTTTAATTTCAATATATTTAATTGTAGTTTAGTTAAAAGTGATCGATTCTGACTTGACAAATTCGCTTTGTTTAAAAAATTATCCAAATATTCATTGAATGAGAATTTTTAGATAGAAAGTAAATGGGGCTAATGTCGTTGTTTAATCTATAATTCATTATCAATTTAAACAAAGAGGAAATATCAAGTATCTTTTTCATATTAGTGTCAAAAGTATCTGCTTAGTTAGCTCATCATCAAGTTAGTTAATTAGTATTTGATAAACCAATTTTCAGTATTATTTTTCGTAAATAA
>JAPDSC010116727.1:0-63414 GCA_026290005.1 Latrodectus geometricus | reverse complement strand
TGCTTAGACAAAATTTAGAAGTAATTTGATTTTATCTTCCTCTTTTTGGTTTTAAGGAAATATTTAATAACACGTGGAATGCATCGTACTAAGACTACAATTTTGCTTACAAAAGAATATTTTAGGTTCGTATTTTATTTTTGATATCCACTTTCATGAAAAGAAATTGGAAAACTTGAGGTATCCGCAAACTGAAATCGCTTATTATTTATGTCTCATAGCATAAAATATTGTGAGGTACGTTCTATTCATTATTCATGTATTTTCAGCCTTAAAAAATATGTTTGATCTTGGATTATTTAAAATGATATATTTATAAATGTGACATATTGAACGTTATTCTGCTATTTTGTATGTAATATAATATATAACAGGGAGGAAAAGGGCAAAGTATATTTGAGCCTTATGAACAATTTCTAATTTATGTACATAATATTTCATTTATAGAATCTGCTTTGCAACCTCACGATATATGTAATGCCATTTAATAACATGAATTAAAGTTTAATAAAATATTTTATCATGAATATAATTTTCTTCTTAAATGAGGAAGTAAATACTGATTTATTTTCTAGATTTACTAATATTCATTTCTAGAATTAATGTAATCTTTAAAGACAAATATTAAATTCTTAAAAAAAATCATAACTTAAAATATATAATGGTTTATTCATTTATTAATAAGGGTACAAATAAGAAATTTATTTTTAAATTTCTATTTTTCGTTCAATAATTTGCATGCTTCTAATATATCTGAAAATTGTGAATGTCGAGATTGAAAAAACTTTCTGAATAATCAATCATGACTTGAAATAATTTATATTTTATAAGATTTTCTCATTTAAAATTTTCAGAAATTTCGTAATTGTTTTAACTATTATATTTTACTTTGCTATGTGGTAATCTGTGATTCTGCATCAATTTATGGCCTCCGTATCATAAATTATTCCAAACTACTTTCAATCGCTTGCATGCAGTTCCTGATGCTATTCCGAACTCTTGAATTTAGAAAAAGAGTTGTAATTTTCTATAAAAAATATGGCAGACCAATGCATAAAAATTTCCGAAAGTTGAAATAAGCAAATTTGATTGTGACTTAGGTGCTTTTATGTGCAAAATAAGTAAGTTCTCTGAACGTTATTTAACCTTACAGAATCTTGCGCAGAAAGACTTTTGAAGTGGAAGTAATATTAGTACGTAGATAATTCTCCAAGACTACTTACAGGTGCCCTATATCTAAAAAGTGCTGTTTTACAAAAAAATATTTATATATATATATCACACTATTAAGAATTTGGCACTTGTTTAATAGAATATTGCCTCTACGCACAATGAGACTTAAGTTACAGTGGTTTGTCTACTGTAATGAGAAGACCGTTGTTACCAGATTTTAGAATAATTTTAACAAGTAATCATGCAAAATACTGAAATAGTATTAATCATTTAACAATCGGAACGTTATCATTTTTTCATTGAATCTAAAGGACATATCCAGGTGGTTTCTGTTCTCTCAACAATGAGGATAGGTAAATTTTGTATGATGCTTTAATATCATTTATCTTGTTATGAACTTAGTCTTAATACCTCGAAATCTCGACACTGAAATTTACAACAACATTCTTAACATACGTTTTAGTGCATTTTTAGCAGATTTATGGAACGAATGCTTTTGCATCAAGGATGATGATATCACTTATCATTTTGCGAGTTTAATCCAGCCTTCGTGTGGCTAGAACTAGATCCAACATCTGGTTCATCACGATCAAACATCTAGTCTTAATTGCATCGAATTCATATAAAACAAATTGGAACATCAACGGTCTGAAATCAAAGGGTCAAGTTAGCTATTTTCTTCATGCCAATTAGAGAAATGATAATTGTTGTACATGGCCTGATTATGTAGGTGCCTCTGAGGGTAATTATGGTAATTGGCATTCGTAGAATTTTCACTAACTATTCATGTTACATAATTATCTTTCTCATTTACTATATTTATTGTTTAATTACTAATTTGTAAATGTTTCATGTTTTGGATTAATTGTAAGTTTCTGAATGGCGTTTGTAAAATATCCGAAATATTATGAAATATTTTTCTGGAAAATATAAAATTGTATCATTTATAAAAAAACTAAATCATATTAATATTCACGGGAGATAAAGAAATATTATAGCTTGAATATAACTTTTTTAGTAATTTTAATTATTTTTTATTTTCACTTAACAAATATATGTTATGTTTGTATCTTTCAGATATTTCTAAAAAACTTAGCTCTCTAAATTATTCTAGACAGCGAAGAGTAGTTGATTTGGTTTGTTTGTCCTTCTATGACTGATTTTTGGGCAAGAATGTTAATTACATTTAAAATTGCAATTAAATAGAATTCAAACCATTACGAACACAAAAGTCTGAAGTTGGAATCAAATTAATCAACTGTTGAATCTAAAGACTACACTAACCATTTGGCGGCTAACTTGATTCTTATAAATTGTTAATAAATATAACAAGAAATGGAATATAAAATAATATTATCTGTTTCATTTGAAATAATGTCCTCGTAATATTTATATTGAAGGCTTTAATAATATCAGTGAAATTGTTCTTGGAAATCTTGAATGCTTATCAGAAATACAAAGTTTTTTCAGTTATTTTTCAAATATTTATTTTTATAAAAATGCAATTTATGAAAGTTTGTTATCATTTATATCGTCTGAATTATTCAATTATTTCAAACGTTTAATATCAAATTATTTTTTATGAAAGACTATTGGAATTGTCAATACGCTTCCATTATTTCCTTATCTAGTTACATTATAAAATAACTTATTTCATGATGTAAAAGTTCAAAATTCAAGAATATTCTTTCAGATATTTTAAATTCTTAATTACATTAACATTTGAAAATGCTACAATTTTATATTGAAAATGATTTTTTACCCTTTAAACATTGATATAAGTGATAATTGAAACGAAAATCTTAAATCAAGATATAAATTTCTCATCTCACTCGGAATATTTTATTTTAAGTACATATATATAGACATTTTACGACAACAATTGTGTCAGTAAATTGTCTTTAAAACATTTATTGTTTTAAGGAAATGTATCAAAATGAAATATATTATAGTACTGTAAAAATCTCTTTACTCATGATTATATATAAATTAGATTATAATGTATGTAAAAGACATTTCTTTAGAATGTAAGAATTTCTGTTTTTTAGAAATATTAAAATTTTAATGTTTGTTAAGAGATTATTATTAAAATATATTCGCATAAGATTTTCATTATTTTGTAAATATTAATGTGCATGATTTAAAAAGGGAAAATAAATAAATGATTTTGCTAAGAATCCAGTTTCTATCACTCAACAGAATAAGGAACCACAAAGATACCACTTTTTATAATCCCCCGTAATGAATTCTTGGCGCCAGATTCTTTCTCTCAAAGTGCCGGATAATTAGAAATGGCGTTCATTTTGGATTGTTCAAGCAATTAGGTTCAAAGTACCCAGCAAAAGTGTCGCCTAATTGGACAATAAAATGGCCACGTGTGCCCTACACTTGAGCAACATTTGCTTTTCACAATTTTCGCTCAGCTTGCAATAATTTTTCTTTCAGGATAATAATTTTTGATATAATTATTATACCAGTTTCGAGAAACTTATTTGAAGAAAAAACATATTTGAAAAATATTCATGTACATTCGTAGCAACGTAGAACTTTTTTTTCCCTATATAATATCCTGTATATATAAATTGTGCTGCAGACTTAATTATTTACGTAAAAATAAAAATTAAAAATTTTAAATATTGCATATTCATTGCAATACACCATTTTTTTTTATATTAAAGTTTGAATTGCATAATTCTTATTTCTTACATAGAAAATAGTAGATTATAAAGAGCAGATTTTTAAATACAGCATCAGCAATATTCTCCCAGACTGTAAATTTGAACACATTTCAAATTTAGCTATTATCATTTATTATTTCTGCTCAATTCACAAAAAATCTTTTTAATTGAAATAAATTAATTAATTACTTTTAATAGGTAAAATTATTTTTTTTAATGTGTGGACAGTGTTTTTAAACATTTTAAACTATCGGAATCCTTGTGAGAAAATTAATGTGTTTGATAATAACTATCCAATGCATATTTTAATATGTTAATTGATAAATCTCATATAGAGTTATTTAAATTTACAATAAATTGAATTCTTTATTAAGTGAAATTAATTCAGAATAGATTATTAATATAATTATATAAATATTATATTCACTTTTATATAAATCAGAATTTTAATTAAAAATGTTTTGTGTTTTAAATACAGCAAAAATATATAGTTAAAAATTATTAAACTAATGATTTAATATGAATTA
This sequence comes from Latrodectus geometricus, assembly GCA_026290005.1. Taxonomy (NCBI): domain Eukaryota; kingdom Metazoa; phylum Arthropoda; class Arachnida; order Araneae; family Theridiidae; genus Latrodectus; species Latrodectus geometricus. The sequence goes on along the minus strand of JAPDSC010116727.1, from coordinate 59,036 downwards.
GAAATGTATATTTACAGAAAAATAAATTTAGTCTATGAAAATATTCAGTGCTCCAGTAATAAATGTATATAACTAAATGTGTCATTATTCAAAACTAGTTCTTTAAAAGCATTTATTCATGTTAACGGACAATTATCAAAGTTAAAGTTATATATTATTGATAGGTTAGCAATTTTCTTATAAAAGTGTCTTAATCTTAATATTTTATAAATTATGTAAATAATGTAAAATAAATACATTCTATATTTTTTATTTTCATTTCATTTTATGGTCTGTTTGATATTCCTTAATTTTCTTCTACTTTACTTTGTTGAAGTATGTACAAAACAAAATGTTAGAAAATCTCTTAAATATTACCATTTTATACTTAAAACATTTTCTGTAGTATAAAAAATAGTTTTTAAGCTGTTTAATATATTTTAATATCTAAATACGCATATATTTTTATATATATGCAGCATTTTTAGGAAAAAAAACTTTATAGACAAACTGTCAAATAAATTGAATTATAAAATGAAATTATTTTTATTGATGTTTAACATTTTCTGCGAAGACCAGAACCAGAAATGTTCTTCCAAAGATTGGATTGTCAAAATGTGCATAATTAAGTTTAACGGAAGTTAGATATTCCAAAAAAATACATCAATATTTTCAAAAAAAATCTCCCATTCCTTTTTTATCAAGAAATATTATTTTCCCCCACTTATCTGTATAAAAGACTTTGTATACCTCATCTATTCCTTTAACAACATTATTTTCCCAAACGCATTCATCATCTCCAAAATTATCCTACAGTTTATTAAATTATATGTTACTGTTGATAGGACGATAAAAATTCTTGATATTTCAGATTGTATAAATATTCTTTTTTAACGTTAAATGATGTGATGTTTATTCTCATTTGAGTACGAAAGCTCATTAAGAAATTTAAAATAAATATGTGGATTGTTGGATTTCATAAATTTAGTGATTTTGTGTATTAAATATAAAATAATATTTTACATGGGATATTTTTAATTAAGTATATTTTGAGCTTATTATTATTAAATTTTCATTTGCATGGCAAATAATCAACATCGCTTATTTCCTTTAAAACACGATGTTTTTTGTTAGAATTTTAAGCGTATTTATATTATAAGTGTGTTTATGTATGTGTAAAGTGAATAGATGTGCTGATTTGAGTGAGTATGTTTTTTTTTTTTTTTTTTTTTTTTGTATAGTGTAAATCAAAATTATTTGATTCAACAATGCTAATAAGCATTGAATTAATTAATTTAATATCATTCATTGAGATATTTTAGTTTAGATTTGATTAATAACAGCAAACAAATAATTATGATCAATTAATTGTTTCCATAAATATTTTTCTGTTAAAATATAACATTATTTTCCACATTATAACATACAGTTAATGTTGATGAGTCTACGATTTCTTATTTCAGACATTCCTATTTAAATAGGGAACTATTAAATAGGAATGTCTGAAATAAGAAATCAGAGTAAAGCTGTACAAAATCTAATAAATAATTCTGTAAGTTTGACATTATGGGACTAGTAATGTTAGTGAACGATACCAAAAAAATGAATATCATTAAAATGCAAATTTAAAAAAATAACTTGTTATATCTATTTTATTCTGTTCAAACAAACAAGGATATATTGATAATATAATTTAACTAAAATATTAAATGGATTTCGCTATATATCGCTTATAAATTTAACTATTAATCTTGAGATTAAGTAGTTGCTATTGTTTATAATTCTATTTATAAAAAGTTTACATTTTTATGTTAATTTTCGCACCCGTGTCGTATACTTTATAGTATTAGAATTAACTTTATATGTGATTAACCGGTAGTTTTTAAAGTAATAAAAACAGCTATGAATAAAAGTATTTATTGTATCATATTACATATATATAGATATACTCTATCTACCAATATGTATTCGGACACCCTTGCAAATGAGGACATCTATTGTTCTGATCTACCCCATGTCTTCTATACTGCAAAAGTTGTGCAAGATGTCATGAAATTCCGATATGCCCGACTTTGGTAAACTCATACTTATTGATACCATTGGAATGGCTGATTCTTAAGGGACCTATTTAATGAGTTACGCATTCCTAATTCAATGGTGGTTTTTGTTATTAAGAATTGGAAAGTGAGTGGCTATTATTGGAATGGACTTTGACTCGGCAGATTCATAAAAGTTTAAGACAAATAAAATTTTACTAAATAATTCTTAAGAATATATCAAATCAAAGGCCCGTATATTCTAAAAGTTCCAGCAAGCATTCAGAACTATTTATTCGAAAAATAACATCCGCAAGGAAGCGCAATCTTTAGTTTTCTGGGTCATGCTGCCGTCCTTGAGTCTTTGATTATAAAATACAACCACATTGCTCTGTTGACGTGTTAAGAGTCATTTTGAAATCGGACCGTAAAATAAAAATATGTTCTCTGAAGTGATTAATACAATTTCGAACTCTACCAGTTGATGGTATGATCTGTTCTGGTGTGTTCTTGAAGAATACTTTTTTACGCATTTCATTGTGCCTACAGTAAAATTTGGTAGCGGTTAAATTGTGGCCCTCGGATAATTACGTATATTTTAGTGGAATGTGGATATTTCTTTTGGTATGTCGTGGCTCGTCACTCACGGATATTTTTAATACTACTAGAAATATCCGCAAACATCAATGTCCTCATTGTCAATTTCTTCACTACTATTTAAGACAATAATGTGCTTCCTACTCTGTGGAAATTATCCAGGTTGGATTATTGTTTCATCCAGGATGATAACGGCATTTGTAATTAAGTAACATCACCAAAGATTCGTTTGATTTAATCGAATCCCTGGTGAAAGTTACATTATAAATATTGATGTGTTATGAGGCATGTTGAAATTGAACCGTATTGAAAAAAGCGAGTGTTGGTAGTATTGGTAAAAATAAATCGAAAGGACACCTTCTCATAGTTTGGATTTGAAACCGATAGAGTGCTTCTGGGATGAGTTAGGTCCTCATATGTAATTAAAAAGTTAAATTATGCGGAAAACAGAAATGAAAATTTCAGTTTAATTTAAGAAAGAAGTATATTAGCATTTAAATTATTTTTTCAACAAATATTAATTTGCGTATGTAATATAAATTGCTTACTTTAATGGTTCAAATATTGAGCATTTTTGAATCATTAAATAATTCTTTTTTTTTCAAATTTTAAAACATTTTACCAATGCTATCAATGTATCTATCTTTTTAGAATATGTTTCAAAGATTGTTTTCGAAACATTTCACATCCAGAAAAGTATCAGAGGTTTATTAGGAAATTTAAATATGATACAAATACTAGAATATTCTTAAGAATATTTAAACTTGATAAAAAGCGCAAAAGATGAAATCACATCATGTAAATCCTTTCTTATACGCAATTGGTGATGTAAAATATGAAATTGTATGTTAATATCTAGTAAATAAATCATACTAATCATATTATTAAAATTACTGATTAGACAATTAAGATTACATATAAAAATAAGAGACTATTGATGTTGAGGGTTGTCGGAAATGAAAGGGTCGACTCTTTGTCCAGGACTGCTACTGAGGAGGGAGTGAGCCCTTGTGGGGATCTCACATATAGCGAGATCTCCTCCCTTCGGAAACTGGAATTATACTGACTTGAAAGGATTCCTCCCAATCACCTGGGGTACTTTGGAAGAAGCCCGGATAGGTCCCTTTGGACTTAATTTAGAAAATATCAAACGGCTTTCTCGCGTTTCATGAAACTCCACGAAAGAGCACTCAATTTCCAGCAGGGAAAGATTCCCTGAGTGTCGTTGGTGTGTGCCTAATAAGATGAATCCGAACTATATTTTAGCTTGTTTTAATTTTAAAAAAACGAGTTTCTTCAGGATCCTTTATTGATTTTAGACTTTTTGCATATATTTAGATTTAGGGAGATTTTCTAACTTTACTAGACAATCTGTGGTTAGTTACAAAAACAACAATATAAACTATTCACTGATATTAGTCAAAAGTTCTGGACAAACTACTAATTCCTAAGCCATTAAAAAGGGATGCGCATTTTCGTTTAATTATAGTAGAGGGAACAAACGTAGAATATGCAATGACACTTTGAAGTTAAATTTTGTGAAATGTATTGCTTTTAAATAATAGTAACATTAATGAAAAACATATACGCAGGAGCTATTTTTGTGAGCCAAAATTTATCATTCTTCCAAGCCATGCATCAGGGTTACCCAAATTCCATACCATCTGAAAGTAAAATCATAATCTTTACAGAAGAAGACAAACTCAGGTCAGAATCAGATTTGAGTAATGGAATTAGATATGTTTCGTATAGATATAAATGGAGTGCATCCTTGCGATTTTTCTGACCTTCTTCTTTAATGAGCAGAAATAAGAATTAAATCTTTTGGAAAGGAGACTTTCATGCATTGATGATCCAAGAATACGGTTTATTCTTGAAAATATATTAACAGAAATAACCTGTAATTGATTAAATTATCTTCACAACAGATTTCAGCCATTTGGTTGCCATTATGTTATGAAAAAGCACATATCCGGTGGGTTGCATGCGCAGATGCCAGTAAAATAATACTGACCTTGTCATTTAACTATGATTGTTATTGGATAAGAAGTATTTTTTTTTAAATATTGATTTCCCATTAGATTAAGATGAATGCTTCTTTTCTGAAACTCATTTTAAGTATCTATTAACTGATATAGTACTAATAACTCTTTCTGATGTACAAATGTTTATTTCACAGAAATATTAGTTTTTACTTTTGTAATATTATCGAAGGATTAGTTTCCCAAATTTTGACAAAAGAATATCTAGAAATTTACGATTATAATTAATAAAAATGAAAACGCTATGCAATTTTCATTAGAATATAATTTTTATATTTAAATATCTGATACTAAATAAATATTTTCCCTTATAATAGCGGAGAACTCTTTAGTTGAATTATTAATATCAAGACATATCTTAACTTTTATGTTAAATAATACATGTTATCATCAGTATTACGTACAACTAGATTTAGAATAATATTAACAAGAGGATCAAAAATATTCGTTTTCAATAATCCATAAAAATATTTTATTTTGGTATTATTTTTGATGAATTATTTCATTTTGCAGTGCAATAACATTTTTATTTACAATCAGTTCATGAAATAAATCGGTAATAAATTCCCCAAAAAATGTTATTTTTTTCCTTCAGCTAAGAAATAATTTTCTTGTTGAAACTATTTTATATAGATTAAAAAATGGTTATTTTATATTATTACATTGATTTCTATTCATCTAACCTATATATATATATATATATATATATATATATATATATATATATATATATATATATATATGTATACGAATAAAGTATATTAAATTGAAAAACAATTCTATTGAAATCCTTTTCATTTTAAATGCTATGAAAATTTTTGTTTTAAAATTAGATGTATTTACATGGGAAATAATGCCGATGTAGATTAAGAAGGATGTTACAAGTGTCTGGAGAAATATCATAAGTGGAGAAACAACTGTAATGGGAAAATTAAATATTGTTATTAATTAAATATTGAAAATAATAATCTAGTAAAACTAACATAAGTAAATTAAAAAATATATGATAATGGTTCTTGCATAAAATATTGCACCATTGCTATAATTGAATCATTATTTTGTTCTAAATTTTTTTCTTATTTTATTTTAAGGCTTCTACAGCGATATAACAAAGTCTGTCAAATTTGTTAGAAAAACATGTCTTTTCAGATTATTAGAATTTTAATAACAATAATCAGTTGAGATTAATATAAACAATAAGAATGCCACTAAACGTTATCCTTGCTGCAGAATAGACAGCTATCAGGAGAGTGATATTGTTAGACTTTGTTATAAATGATCTTTGCATATTTATCAAGTTGGATGAACTTTCTTCGGTAGTTGGCTGCATTCAAATATCACATGGGAATATTCCCGGAATAATTTTAAGCTATTTGGCTTACAAATATCCCTGCAGAAGGGAAACATTGGATTTATAATTGTAGAATTAATTGAGATTAATTAAAAAAATATCTAAAATAAGTAAACCTATATTACATTTTATTATAGTATATTTTAATATGAAAAATTACTGATTCACTGTTATTTATAAACATTTAAAACTTTTCTTAAGATATTTACAAATAAGCAACAAACAAAATGATCAATGCGGGTAGTAAAACATTTAGAAAATTGAGTGTAGGATATCTTTGGAAAAATTTTAAAGGAATCTTTGTAAAATACAAGAAAGATAGAGGTCTTTGGTTTTTGTTGGAGAACGTTTGTATTTGGGCTTCTTGTGAACTGAAGGGAAAACGGAAAAAAAGTAGAATGAATATCATGTTCTGATTAAAGCAAAATGTAGAATTTTCCTAAAAACTGCATTATACAGAATGACACATAATTGTAATAAAATTATATTATTTTTGATTTATTATTCTACCAAAAACATTACATTTTAGTATGGAAATACTATTTTTATTGTTACATTAAAGATGGTTTTGATGTTGCCCTCAACCAGTTAATTAGATTTTATTATTGGTTGTGATTGGTTTAATATGAATAATATTATTGTTACAATAATTGTGAATTAATTTATAATTTAAATGTTTCTTCAGAACATAAGAATTTCATTCAAATGTCACAATTTGGCAGTTAAATATGGAAAACAAAGAAAATTATCATGCACTTATTCATATCCATAATTCAGAATCAATATATACAATTAAATTCGAATTTTTTAAAATAAATCATTTTTGAATAGCAGAGTCTAAAACATTGATGAAAAAGACCATTAGACTAAAATGTTGTATAAAGCCATAGTTAATTTCATATTAAGAGTAGTAGCAATTTCTCTAAACTGTTTAACTAAAATTATGGAAATCCCTACATATGTGTTATTTATTACATAATGTTAAGAACTACTTACGAATAACTACTGAAAAGTGTGAAGGATGCTTATCATATATAATGAGAGATTACACTGTGGAACTGACAAACATCATATCTTAAAACTTAATAAATTCAAAGTTATTTCCTTTTAATTATTGCTTACAGAGTGACTTGTTATCGCTTGCGTTTCACAATCTAACTTAAAAAATATTTGATAGACTTTTATTGAAATTTTAAAGACAAAACAATGTTTTTTCTACGCTGTGTAGTTAAAAATATTGTTTTTAAGATGGAAATATTCACGTATGAATTTTTAACATGCATATATTTTGTCAGCAATCTCATCATGTCCTTTTATTTATTTATTTTTTTGAAACGTGATATTTTGTAATGTTGGTTGTGCACGAAATGCCATCTGTTTAAAGTTATTAAAAACATGTTAAAGGCTTAAAACCAAAATGTATGCTTTTTTATCATTTATATTAATTTAAATATGTCACCACATTCATTTTCTTATATTGTTGAATGATTTTTGATGTTGATATGATCTGCAAATTTTACTAGGAAATATTTTCTCAAAACGATTAGAAAACTGAATGTAGAATACCAGTTGGAAAATTTTTTAAAAGAATATACTTTTTAAATATTATTTCGTTGTATTGGAATGAAAATGAATTACAACGGCTTAACATTTTAATTTGAATTTCATTGCTTATATCTACATTATTCCCTTAACTAATTTTTCAAATTCTATACGAACATTCATTTATTACATAAGCATTTTCCTTCATTTGAAATTTGTATTTTAACTTTCAGTAATGAACATTTAAAAATTATTAGTTAATATACCACAATCATTTCATACATTATGCATGAATTACAACAATATTTACACATACAGGAATATTTATTACAATATTTTCTCTTTTACTACTACTTACATGTTTGGGAAAAAATAGAATTTTATAAACAGGAATATTGCATTGTTTGATAATGTCAAACATATTACAACGAACTTTTATATCATGATACATCTTATTAAAAAACACATAAAAAATATTTACTATAAAATATTTCAAAGTGCAATTATAAAGAAAAAAAAATACTGATATTTTTAATTTTTCAATATAAATGAAAATATTTAATTAAAATTAAATGAAAATTTAGACACTTGATTAATTTTCTCTATCATCCCAAACTAGTTTAAAGTATTAAGACTGAAGGATGAAATTACTTGGGGAACTTTAAACATTTTTAGCCATTTGATCGACAGTTTCTGATAAATGGGGCAATAAAGACGTTGACTCATAAGAGTTTTCCTTACCATAATATAAATCATGATTAATCTTATATTTATACCCTTACAGCCATCTTCAAAATTTCTTACACATCCGTGGAATGTTATATATAAGGAACATGAAGAATTTTATGATGTCCATTTGTGTCGTATTTCAACGACGAATAAAACAATGTAATTCATGAGTCTTCCTGCTGTTTAAATCATGGATGGAATCAGTTTAGTTTCCAATCTCGGAGGAAAAAAATGAAAACCAGTAGAAAAAGATCTCACTGATATTTTATATCTATCATTACTCATAAGATAAAAATATCTTTGAATTTCAAAAAAAGTTCATGTTTCTATTTTATTATCCAGTTTTTTGTGGTAGAAATTAATCATAAAAATGGATGCATTGAATATTTGTCATCTTGAATATTAAATAATATTTTTGATAATATATTTACCAGATATTTATGTATTTTGGATTTAGTTAATTCTAAAAATATAGAGAAGTGGAATTTACATTTCAAGACAAATCATTTATGTATATGTGAATTAAAATCTGCTGTTGTCTGATGTTGCGATATAAGATAATAAAAATTGGTTAGACTTTTGGATATCTAGCTACGATTTTTAATTAATTGGTATTCATTAATTAATGAAAATGATTAATACATTTTAAGTTGATGCAATTGGTACTCTTTATGATGTATTGCAATATTCAAATCTATGTAGATACATCACATATTTATATTGTTTTCTTAAATTTATAGTTATAATTAAATAACGTGTGTATATATGTAATAACATGAATAATAATGTTTGAGTTGATGCAATTGTTAGTCTTTATGATATATTACAATATTTAAAAAATATATGCATCATATGCTTATATATTTCTCTTAATTTTATAGGCATAACTAAATAATATGTATAAATAATACTTTTATTCACATATGGCAAATTTCAAGGTTATCATAAAATTTATGATCTTTCGTTAGGAAGCATATTAATTTGAATAACTATAGTTTAACATTAGATGATGAATATAAATAGGCTGCATTTATTAAAAATGATTTTTCTCTAACTATTCGTACAACGTTGTGGTGAAATGTAAAATTAATAACAAATTTTGAGTTTATACTAAATAGTATATTAATTTGCAGAAAATATTAAAACTTAAAGAAATAACTCTATCCATTATATTATATTTTTACAAATAAATTAACTTAATAACACTATGCAAAAATGAACAACTCTAATAAATATTGAATTTTATAAGTCCCATTAATTCGATTACATAGCTTATATTTAAAAACAAAGAATTAAAATAATTTCGATAATAAAGAATATGTATGTTCATATATGTATAACTGTAATCATTTAATGGATATATTATAATGCAATCACGCATATTTTTATATTGACTAAACAAATATAAAGAGTCACCCCTAACCTGTCTCCTGGTCAGCGTGCCTGACTGTGGTTCTTTGTTCAAATCCCAGTTCGGGCATGGACGTACCTTTGCTTTCTCTCTCTCCTGTCTTTGTTCTTTCCTTGTATGAATGATTGCCTATTTTACAAATGTGTATCTAGGGCATGTGTATACTGTGGATCCACTCGACTACACACTAAAGTAGGATTCAGTTGGTAAAGTGAAGCAGCGTACCCCATTTTGCTAGCCTGACTGACACTCGACAAATAAAATTTACAAAGAATCTGTTTTAAAATAATAAATTACAACATTTTTATTAATTAAACGATATCAAAATGATTTTTTATTTTGATTTAGGTGTTTTCCAATAAAATTTTTTTCTTTTATATTTTATAAGCAAAATATAATATAGACGTAGAAATGATGTGTGTATGTCCTAATACAGATTGTACATATTTTCATTTATTAATGATTTTACATTATTTAGAGTTCATCAAATTCAGGAAGATGTGACAACAAATTTTTTAGAGTTTTTAATTTATTTATAAATTAAATTATTTTTAATAAATAAAATATTTTATAAATAAATTAAAAATAAATTGCATCTATTTTACATGAAATGGAATACCTTAATACATTTAAAATCATTTAGAATCCTAAGTAAATAACGATGCAAAACAATGCACTTAGAAGAACTTACGTTGAAAAATATAAAATAAGTTCCTACACAGAAATATAATTGCGAAATTGTTTCAACAAAAGCAACTCGATTGGACTACACGAAGGGCTGTAAAAATTTGATCACATAAGATGCATCGAGTGATTTGCATAGAGGCCTCAAATGAAACTATGCATTATACAAAGGCCTTTCCTGTAAGGAATAGAACTGGGAATCTACTAAGAGCTGATTTGTAGTCAGCACACGGCAACACTTCTCTTTTTAGTTCTCTTCCTGCAATTGTTACTACAAGCTAGAGATACCTACCTTTATGTTCTTATACGAAGCATTCTTCCCGTAGAAACCTGAATGCATCTTCCCGCCGGAAGAGAAGGGCAATCATTATTATTCATGAGCTCCCGTTTCCGGAGAAAAAGTTCCCGGAAAGAAAGGGTGGGTTTGGTGAAAAGGAAAGTTGGAAGAATCGACTCTCAAACATAACCGTCATCAGCTATTGACAACTAAATGGATTGGCACGTTCTGCATAAAAAAAAAATAAAATGAGTGAAGGCTTTTTGAAGATTTATGATCCTGAGTTGAATATGTATGCATGTCAATGCATTTTTTTGATAAAAATAGTAGTTAAATTTTATCTACATTTTTTATACCTTCTAGAAAAATATTCTTATTTTTTAGTATTTTGTTAACTCATTTTAAAACAAGTAACTTTATTTTGTAGTAATATTACAAAATGAAGAATTTCCAAAATCTTATCGAAGATTCCAATAAAAGTATGTTAACTTTATTTAATTTAAATATTATGTACTTAGTACTTCTTTTTATTTTCGAAATTTACTTATGCCTAATATTTGTAATAAGTATTGGAAGTACTCTTGCAATAATATTAAAATAAATAATTGGTTACTTTTACCAATAATTATACAATGAAAATGAATATGTTAGGAACTAGTAACTGTTCAAAATACGTTACATTTTGTATTAAATGCTCTAAACAAACTTATTAAATAATGTAAAAATAATGAATAAAATCAGAAAAATATTGAAATAAGTAATTCTTATAGCTATAACAGAGTATATAAATTACGTATTTACGAATTAAGTAGGTCTGTACGTAAATTAATTTATACAGTGTTAATATTTGCTAAGCATATAAAATAATTAATAATAAAATTAATAAAAATAATATACACTACTGGCCATTTAAATTGCTACACCAGGAAGAAATGGAGATAACAAAATGTTATTTATTGGACAAATATATTATACATATTATACAAAAACATTTGGCTGGATAGATCCTGTGAAATCAATACCCAGAACAACCACCTCTGGCAGTAATAACAGCAGTTATACGCCTGGGCATTGAGTCAAACAGAAATTGGATTGCATGTACAGGTACAGATGCCCATGCAGCTTCAACACGATGCCACAGTTCATCAAACGTAATGACTGGCGTTTGGTGACGAGCCAGTCACTCGGCAACCATTGACCAAACGTTTTCTATTGATGAAAGATTTGGAGAACGGCTGGCCAGGGCAACAGCCGAACATGTTCCGTATCTTCCTTGATACGGAACATGTTCGGACAAGGAAGGTCCGTACAATACCGGCAACATGCGGTCGGGCATTATCTTGTTAAAACGTGGGGTTTCGCAGAGCTCGAATAAAGGGTAGAGCCACGGGTCGTAACACACCAGAAATGTAACGTGCACTGTTCAAAGCACCGTCAATGGGAACAAGAGGTGACCGATACGTGTATCCAATGGCACCCCATACCATCATGCCAGGTGATGGGCCAGTATGACGATGACGAATGCACGCTGCCAGTGTGCGTTCACCACGATGCCGCCAAACACGGATGCGAACATCATGATGCTGTTCACAGAATCTGGATTCATCTGAAAAGATGACGTCTCGCCATTCGTGCGCCCAGGTTCGTCGTTGATCACACCATTGAAGTCGCTCTTGTCTATGACGCAGCGTCAAGGGAAGCCGCAGCCATGGTCTCCAAGCTGAGAGTCCATGCTGCTGCAAACGTCGTCGAACTGTTCATGCAGACACTTGGTGTTTTCCAAACGACCCCGTTTCTTGACTCACGGCTCGTGATGTGGTTGCAGGATTCATTACGGCCATACGGATAACATGCCTGTCTTCTCGGCTGCTAGTGATAGGTGGCCGTTGAGGTCCCTCATGGCGTTCCGTATTACAATCCTGAATCCATCGATTCCATATTCTGCTAACAGTCATTGGATCTCGACCGACGCGTGCAGCAATACTGCGATAAGATAAACCGCAATCCCGGTACGCTCCAATTCGACCTTTATCAAAGTCAGAAACGTGCTGGTACGCATTTCTCCTCCTTAGACGAGACATCACAGCAACATTTCACCTGGCAACAACGTTCAAATGCAATTTGTGTATGAGGAACTTACTGAACAATTTCCTCATTTAAACACAATGTAGGTGTCGCTAATGGCGCCTGCTTTGTCTGAATGCGCTGAAAAGCTAATCATTAGCATATTGCAGCACCTTCTTTCTTTCGTATAAATTTCACATCTGTAGAATGTTGCCTTCTTGGTGTAGCAATTTTAATAGCCAGTAGTGTATATATGTTACTTTTACATCCAAGACCTTTTTATGATTATTCATATTATGACTTAACGCCGTTTCAAGCCATTATTTTGTTTTAATAGCAATTTTTTACTGTCTCAACTAGTCAAAAACTTTCACTGTTCTCATTTTTTTAGAAAGCAAATATTATTGAATAAATATGTAATAAGAAAATATTTTCTTCAATCCTTCATCCCAAATGATCATTGCTATAAGAATTAGCTAATTTTATTAATATAATTTTACCGTATAATACTATATTATAGTAAGTTATATAAAATAGTATATAAAGTTTCATACTTATCTTAAACAGTTTAGTTTTTATTGAAAAATACGATATAATAACAAAACTGACTAATATATTTATCAAATATTGCGATCATCTTATTTTTACGAAATATTTCAAAATATTTTATATCACTATATGTGAAAATTTATTCGGAAAAAATGTCTTAAAACTGGGAAATATCCTTTTTTATTTAAAAAAAATTTTTTTAGTTAATATTTAAAGTTTTAATTAATTATATTTATCGGAAATAGTTATAAATAAAGAAATAGTAAGAAAACTTTCTAAAATTGCATTTTGACTTGCATATTTTTAAACAACTTATGAAATATGTATTTTATTATTTTATATTTCTATTTCCTATTTAATAGAAATAAATTTAATATAATATATTTCAAAATGAGAATAATTATATACATGACACATTATAAATCGTACTTAAAATTCCCTCTAAGTTCTACGAATATTTCTTGTCAATGAACGGGCTTTGAAAATGTGAGGTTTTTGAATAATATAGATTTTAATTTTTTAAATAATGTTGATTTGCTTTTAAATGTACTGTTGTGTTTAAATATTTAATGTGTTTAAATGTGTTTTGAATGTACCTGTTGGTGATAGAAGATAGTAAATTCTTGACAATGTCCGAAACAGTTGTGAGAAAACTCATTTTGATAGTAGAATCAATAGGAAGATAAATGATACGACTGATCTGCAACCAATATTTGTTCTCTTGATTCACCTGAAGTCATTTATTTTGCTAAGATAAAGCATTATAATTGTTTCTATTGAAAACATGTTCATTAATCTTAATGATGCATCTCTAATTTTTGAATTATATTTATTTTAAGTCAATTTATTTACATTTCAATAGCATATTATGCTAGTATTTTCAAGTAAACTAATAAATAAATATTTTCTGAAATATTATAAATTAATTTAAGTGTGTAGCATTATATTTTATTAGTTTTTTTTATAACAAAATTCATAATATAGGATGATTACTTTAATTACGTTTTATGTTATGAAATAATATTTTACTTTACATTTGTAAAATTCGAGTTAAAGTTTAACCAGCAATATCTTTGAATAAGTGATTAAAATAAAATTCAAATATACATTATTTGTTAAATAAATTTCTTTCTGGATTTAGATTTACAAAATAATTCATTAAATTAATCATATTTACTCTTAAATATGATTCTATATAAAAACTTATTATCTATTATTAATAATCAGGTTGAGAATATTAAGATCTACGTTTTCATTAAATTAGCATTAGTTATGGTCTGAATTTTGTAAACTTGCATATTTTCATATAAATACCAACAATTATTTCTTAAATTATAATATTGAATATGCAACGCAAAAGAATTCTAAATTTTGAATAAAATATAATAAGCTTTAAATTTTTTATATCTCACTTATTTTTTAAGCCATAATAATTCGTGCAATTTAATATTCCTTGAATTAATTGTTTTTTCCGTTGAGTTTTTTTATTTGATGTTTATAAATTACAGTAAATTATTTTTGAAATAGAAAAAGCCTAGCTAATGAAATTTTAATAGTTTCAATGCATATTTTTAACATAAATTTTAATTTTATCGATAATTTATTGGTTCAAATATAACAAAATAACATCTCAGATGTAATATTCAATCGTTATATTAAAATATAGTTAGTATAATTTTTAAAGTGAATATAATTTTTTTTAATCTGTATACTATATAATAATGTAATGATTTCCAATTTTGTATTATTTAATAAAAATATACAATAAAATAATATATAAATTATTAATAATAGAATATTTATATTTAAGAAAATTAATATAATTGATGCCTGTTCCACATATGCTGCTATCTAATACTTTAAATGCAGATAAATATAAAAGTCTCTAGGATTGCTTGAAACTGTTTTTAAATATCAACATTTAATCTTAAGTACAATTTTTTTAACAAATATTCAATACATGCATAACAGTCTACTAAATTTCTATTAAATATGTATTTTAGTTTTTTTGTTAAATTGTTTTGATAAATTCAAACAGAATAAAAATTACAAGCCTAGAAAATATTTAAAATATATAAATAGAAATATAAAAATATTGAAATAATAAAATAAATTTTAATATAGTATGCTTAATAATATCATGGTTTTTATTTTCATAAAAATCATTTTCTGATTTTAATCACTTAATGACACAAGTTATAAGATTAGCAAAGTTTAAGCATCGCAAAATGTTCTTACCCTTAGGTGTTCTCTGTAAAGTGCGCATTAGATGATATAAAATATTTAATGATATAAACATTTAATCTACAAAGTAGAATATAAAATATATTAATGCCAAAATAATTATTTTAATACAAACACAAGGATAAAAATAACTTTTAATAGGCTCTATAAACTAAAATTTAAAAAATAAACAAAGTAGACTATTCAAAAACAGTTTATATTCAATTAATTACAACTTTATATTTAAATACAAAATACAATATTTTTCTGTATAAATTTTGCATAACATAAAGAAGTTAGGACACTAAATGTTTATTTTATTAAGTTAAAATGTAAATAAAATTCATGATCATACTAATTCTAAACTCATTTTTATGTCTACATTTAACTTAATGAAGAATAGTTTAATTATCCAATTGCTTTATTATTTTAAATATATCAGTTCCGATGCATTGCATTTATTATTTTTTAATATTATTATATATTTAAAGTATACTAAATGAGAATTAGAAAAGAATTCTACATATTTTAATGCCAAATATTTTTATAATACTTCAAATTAAAATTTACAATTAAAAAGTTATGATAAATTATATGTGATTTTATATAAGTGTAATTCACAGTGAAAAATCCCTTGTGGGATTTATAAATTTTATCTAATTAAATTTATAATTTGATACGTTTGCGTCAAACTACTTATACTTATATCTATTTGGCAATAAAAATAAGTAATTTAGTAAAATATTATACAAAAAGTAAACAATGTTTAAAGACTTATAGAAAATTATGTTATTTATAATTATATGGTAATAAAAAATATTATTTTTGAAAAAAATGGCTAATTTAATTATGATTTTACACTTGAAATTAAAAGACAATCCTTATGTAGTAAATTAAATTTGCATCACAATTCATTTTACAGAAGTTGAAAATAGTTTTCAGTGTATAAATATACTGATTATTTAAAATTGCTAAAAGAGTTTTAAATATGTATATAGATTTAAAGAAAAATCATTTAATATTTATAATTCTATTTCCGTAATTAAATTAAAATCTATTTAGCAGGTTCATTTCGATGT
Source organism: Latrodectus geometricus (assembly GCA_026290005.1). Taxonomy (NCBI): domain Eukaryota; kingdom Metazoa; phylum Arthropoda; class Arachnida; order Araneae; family Theridiidae; genus Latrodectus; species Latrodectus geometricus. The sequence goes on along the minus strand of JAPDSC010116727.1, from coordinate 42,473 downwards.
CTTATATCATAATTAAACTGCAAGTAAAATTCTTACAATAACTAAAATTCATAATTGTGCAATTTATTCCCATTTTTACCATATGCAAATTGATTTTAAAAAAGTATCCATTCAATATGAGTTAGTTTTTAAATATACAATATACAGATTTAAGGAATGTTTTCATAAAATATGAGACCATATTTGAAAGAAAAATCATAGACATCCTCAATATAAATGCGTACTTAAGACAATGAATAGAATGATTAAGAATAAACACAATAATGGAAAAAGAACTTACAAATGAGATGGGTTTCTTTATTATAGTATTGTTTGAAGTTTCTGCATGACATTTAGAACATTATTCTAAAAAAATGCTCAAGTCGTTGCAAAGTTTAAGTGTAATTGTGTACTTCTCTAGGGTCCATAAAAACTGTTTAAGCGTCTGTTGTGACAGCTCCAGGCTTAAACAAAAGAATAGTTTACGGAATGGATGCTTATACAACCTCGAGGTCCATATTAAGCTTTCCATCTAATTTCTAATTTAGGTGGAGTCATTATGAGTATTATTATGTTATCTCGCGGCAGTTTTTTTTATAGACTTATTTACTGCAGTGTGTATAAAGTTATTTAACGAACGAATGTAAATATGGTTATTTGAGAAACAATATCTTTTAAAAAAAGTTATTTCCTTTCCTTTATTGAGTGGAGAGAATATAATAGAGGAAGTTTCTTTTTATTTTATGACTTATAAGTATTAGTAAATTTATAATACTGTAAAATTTGACTAATAATTTTAACTTAATTAAATTTTGATAAAATAGAGTTTCCCTTATTTTCAAATTATTTATCTGTAAATAATGTGGTAATAAAAAACAAAAAGTACTCGTGTTATAAATCAGTTTTTTTTTCATTAGTGCCTTAAAAGTTGTTTTAATTTAAATGATAGTTCATAAATTTATATTTAGTTTAATGTCTGCCTAAAATAATTATTAAGTTTAAATATTTCTACACGTGTAGTGGTTCTTTATTTTAAAAGGTGTTTAGGGAAATTTTTTATGAAATGTGTAATTGAAGTGCATTAATGCAGTTAAGACTATCTGCACTAACATTAAACCTTACATACACTATTACTCTTTAAAATGCAGCCCGCTATTTCGACTAAAAAAAAATTCTGTGACACAAATGTTATTGTATTTTTGAAACTTTCAAGTAAAATAGCAGACAACAAAGAGGAGCCTAAATGAATAAACTGAAATGTGGCCGTTTCTGAGCAAATTAAATTTGAGTGTTGTTGCCTGGATATGAGTTGTTATAGTGTCTTGTGCAAGAAGATAAAATGTTTTCCAGCACACTTAATACATGTTGATAAATAATCCATTTGGATATTATAAATTGTTCCAAAGTATTGTTCACCGTATACTTTAAGATTCATATCTAGGTTGATTGTCTGCAGAGTACGGAATTAACGGGTATCGAACGACCTTACAAAACGGCTTTAAAATCATAGTAGCCCACAATTGCTAGCATTCAAACAGATGAACATATTACTTCATGACATTTACATATCATGTAGTTGCATCACAATCTATAAGTCAAGAGTGTAAGTATCTGCACAAAAAAATTGATTTGATAATGTTCACCGAACATATAGTTTCAAAGGCAAAATAGATCAGAAAATATCAAACACTATATCAGGGATAGGCTGACATTTATTGTTGATGTTAGCACTGTACTTGAATATAAAATGAAATGATATCAGTTTTCAGTCGAATTCATTTTTTTATCTTTTTCATGAGTATTGCATCTGTGCTTCAGAATGAAACTGCATTTATATTCATTAAACTGCAGTTTCATGCATTTTTACGGCATTTGGATTTCAAAATTAATAACAAGGTCTTCAGTTTACTGACTTATCATGAATAATTATTAAAATTTTAAGCAAATTTAATTATTTCAACTATAATACATTTCAGCTATTAAAATTAAATGGTTTTTTACACTATTTGGTGCAGCAGTTTTTATAGCGGATAAAGTACTTCTAATGCGCACAAATGGAAAAATTCAATCCTATTTTCACTTAAAATATATAATATTTAATTATATAAATCAAATATATAATTTTTGTTTTTAGTTTTTATTTGTGTTTAGATTCATTACATACACACGATCTAGTATATTTCTGACAATTTCGAACTTTCTTGAATATTCAAGCACTTATTTTTTAGTATATTTTAGCACTGAAAGAAAAAAAAAATTCTGGTCTAAAGCTATATATATTCGTGGAAATTTTATACGATTGTTTGATACCTATTAGACACCCATTTTACGATTAATAAAAATCAAAATGTCTAGAAAGTTGTTTTTCATACATTTTCACTATATTGTTAACCTTACTGTATTTTTTCAGTATACGTAACAAGCATTATAGCATTTCACCCTCTTTTATATGTGTAATTCTTTTTAATGTTTTTATCACATTAAAAAATCTACGGTTTGAGTTACAAAGCACAAGAGTTGGCCATAAACTGTTTTGTAATGGATAAAACTTCTCTTTTTCATTTTCTTACGATTTTTCCCCAGAAGTTGCCTATCTCCAGGACTTTTATTCCAAAATTTTCGCTGTTTTTCTGTCTGCCTAAAAGATATCTGCAAGAAATGGTGTGTTCCAGACAAAAAATAAGCCTTTTTCCTTTTTACAAGAAAAGAATGCCTCTAGGGTATGCATTGCTTTTCATACCTTTCCAGTTTATATTCTGTTCCTTGCCTTTTGTGTATAGGACTTTGCCATTTGCGCAGTGCAAGAGCAAAATGCTGGCTGAGTTAATTGAAACTCTATGTATGGGGAAAATGTAGGGACACAAAGAAAGGATTCCCCGCGTAGTAGAACTTCATCCCTCGCTGCATTTAGTTCATTACTTGTTTTGGGGAAAGACGTGGGTTGATTTTTTTTCGTATCCTTGCACTCTACTTTTCTTACATAAGCTTTGAATAGGGAAAAAAAGGCAATTGGAAATTTCTTGCTGCAATTCACCTCCTTTGTATTCCTAAGTAACACATAAGGAAAACCACGTTTATTTGCAACTTTGTATTTAAAAGAAATAATACTCTAGCTACATAGTTTTTATTATCTTTTATTTTCCATCAAAATAATGCAATTTTTTGGTTAAATTTTAATTTATAAGTGCACACCATTTTATTTAATTTTTTTCAGGTGGAAATAATTGAAACGACTGTACAATGTATATAGAAAAATGTAGAGCTGTAAAACCAAAAGTAACTTATTCTGTATTCACAAGAAATATATATTAAAGATAAGGATTTCAAAGAATTACAAAAATTAAAATATAAAATATTTTAAATATTTAATAAAAATAGATGTAAAAAAACTGATTATCAATTTACATAATGATTTACATAACATTCCTTGTCAACAGAAACTATTATGTAAAATGTAATATTATTTTAAAATATGTATATAAAATGAAAAAAAAAACTTAATTATATTTGTTACAAGCTTTTCTTTACATTCGTTGATTTCTAAAGAAATAGTACTTAGATAGTAATAGGTAATTGTAATAGATATTTTTATAAATTATTAGGAAAATGTTATACAGAGTTTGTTTTTAAATAACTATTAGTTAAAACACAAATTGTGAAAAAAATTGTTGTAAGTTTATAGTATTATTTGATATACAAATGATTTGCAAACATATACTATTTAATAGGATCTATATATATATATATATATATATATATATATATATATATATATATATTATCAGAACTCATTATGCAGTATTCTTAGAAAGATTTTAAAATTTACTTCTAGAATATTCTTGAATAATCACCAATGTCATTATATTATATACATTATACACTATGCGAAATCACAACCAATTAAAATTGTTGAATCAAATATTTTCATGAATCTTTATCAAGGCAAATAATTTGAACAATTCAGAAACAATCATAACGAATTAGTATTCAATAATCTAATTACTGGAAATTTAAATATAATAAAATGCAAATATGATATAATGCAAAAGTTTGAAAGAAATTCTTACAGTAAAACATCAGTAACTATGCGTTTTATCAAGAGTCTACGGAAAAGTAAATTTCATTTTCTATTTAACTATTTTAAAATTGGACTGCTACGAGAAAAAAATTCCTCTAACTAAAACCAATCCGTGTAAACTTAATACATGCAGGACTTCTAGGTCAAAAGCGAATCTCTCAGTATGGGGTGCCTTAAAACCGATTCTAAAAGAGCCACAAAAACTTTTGTTTACACGGTGTGTTTTCACTTGGACTGTTATCAAAAATCTAGGTCACTGAATTTCTTTGCAGTTATTTCTTTAACTGGTCTCAATTTTTTCCCCTATTTCATAGCGATCGATCGTAGTCCTCTGTACTAAAGACGCGTGTTTCACTAGTTTCTCTTCTATTTATCTTCCTGAGGCATCGTTAGAAATAAAATATTTGAATCTTAGAAGGTGGCAGATTTCTAGATTCCAGGATTTTTTCATTAGTTTATTTTTGAGAATAATCTCTCTTGTCGGTAATATATATTACCTTAAATTTGCTACAATTTGTTACTGAATATATATATGTATATAAATATAAAAATGTTTAAAATTATCTAAAACAAGTGAAATCAAATCAATATTGGTTTTTGTGATTTTATAATAAATATTATTTTTTCATTTGAAATTAAAATGATATGAATGGTTTAAATAGTAAATACATTTATATTATTTTAAGATGTTCACTGAACATTCTAAACATCTTATCAACAATTTTAATTGCTAACCACCCTGCATAGTGGTCATCGAGCCTGATTGCGGATGGGGAAATCCTAGATTCATATTCCGGTACGGGAATGGATGTACTATCTCTTTTTCTTTCGCCTGTCTTTGTCCTTTCCTTGTATATGAATGGTTGCCTACCTTTTAAACTGGTATGCATGACATCTATGCATTGAGGAAGTCGGACTCCACTCTAAATTATGGTTTAGTTGGAAAAAATGAAGCAATGCACCCCACATTGCTAACCGGGTTGGCACTCGACAAAAAAAGAAAAATTTAGTTACAAAACTAGAAGTACTCGTTTTTATTTTTTACATGGAAAAAAACATTGATTGACAGATTTTCTTAAAAAATTCAAATAATAGATTTTTATACTGAATTATTTATTTTTTCACATAAATATTTTTTTTATTTTGTCCAATATATTCATCAATAATTTTGATCAATAAATAAAACACAATTTCTCTTATTTGTGTACATTTAAAGAGTCAAGTACCCCATAAGTTTTCTGTAGATTTCAGGTCTATACAAGCATTAAAGTGTAAAGTTTAGCAACTTAAAACTTCAATTATTTCTTTCAAAAACCAATTTTATATTTTTAGATACATGATACTCTATATTCGTTTATTGAAAATTTTAGTTTGATTATTTTAAAAATGATATGAAATTCATAATGGTATATTTGGTTATAAACGATAATAACAAAAAAATTTAATTTTTCTAGGAAAAAAGTACATATTTCCTACGAAATTCATCTTTAACAGCACACGGTTCCATCACCAATCCATCTAGTGAAGAAATCTCGAGTTTCTCATAAGTGATTCCAAATAATATTATTTTGGCCATTTAAATTATTATATTTTTACTTTGAAGGAATTAATTGTACCATCTTAGATTATGTATTTAGAACATTTCAATGATTTTTCTGCATTTTGAAATTCAATAAATTCAATGTATTTTGAACAATTTATTGAAACTTTTAAACTATATTTGAACATTGAAATGTATTTTGAACATTTCAACAAATGATAGATTTTTGAATTTTCGATTTTTTAACTCCCTATAACAGCATTTGATCGAAAACTGTTATGTTCTGCTGTTATATAACAGCTCGATTCCTTTTGTGCCATTTGGATACTATTGGTATGTGTTCAAATAGTTCAGTATATTTATTTTGAATGAAGAATACACATATTTATTTATTTCAGAATAGAAACCTTTCTCATTATTTTAAATAAATATTTTATTTCATTCCAGATATGTTTCATTCTTAAATATCACTAGTAAGCTTTACCGAAAGTTTGGCATGTTATTCAATTAAATAAAATGATTATTCAACATGTAAGAAGTATTTTTTTAATATTATAATTCAACAATTGATTAGTTTAGATTTTGATTAACAATTATTTAGCTTATACTAATTGATTAGACTAGATTGAGGGGAAGTAGCATTCTACATCAATAAATTGAATGTTAATATTGAAATTTGAATGAAAAAATTACTTACATTTGACAAAATACATAATTGAAGTAGTTCTCTATATAATTATATATTCACATATACAATATAAATTATTATATTCGATTATACGCGAATGTTGTACTGTATTATTCAGTATACTTCGTCCACATCAGCTGTTATTTTATGGCATGACAAGCTCTAATTTTAAAAGCATAAAACATTTTATATTATATAAAAACATTTTTTATTTTCCATAAAAAATTACTTTTTTTAATGTGATGATTCCGCAATTGTAATAATACTGATAAATTTATAATTTATTTTTCCATGTGACAATATGAAATTTCTCATATAGATAAATTTCGTATTTTTATGAAATTCTAATTTTTAATTTTTTATGATAGACTTTCGTAGTTTAACTTCTAAATTTATAGTTGGAGTTATTTCAAATAACTAATGACGAAGATATAGTTCGATTTATTCACTTAAGTGCGAAAAATACATATCTTTTAACTAAAGTTAAAATACTGTAAAACTTAAATTAAATATAAATTGCACTTATTCTTACTTAATAGATTTTTCATTTATATATAAAAGTAATTTATATTCATAAATTAATTTAATCATATATCAATAGAATATATTGTTATATTGGCATCTACATGTGTGCATTAATTTATTAGTATTAAGTCATTTGAAACTAATAGTCGTATTTTTGGCATCTTATCACAAATACTTTTAGAAGTAAATCATAAAAGTAAAAAATCATAAATGAATACATTAAAAATAATAACATAGTTTAAAAAATGCTATTGTCTTTATATATATATATATATATATATATATATATATATATATATATATATATATATATATATATATATATATATATATATATTGTCTTATGTATAATAACAACTCATGATTTATTTCTCATTAACATTTTCACAATTTAAGAAAGACAAAAGAAAAAAAAACTGATATACGTTTTTTGCCATAAAAAAAGTCTAAGTTTCCTGCGCATTAACAATAGTAATAACGGTTAAAATAAAAACCCCAAATTTCCATAAATAAACATTTTCAAATTATAACATATTTCAAAATGTACCTCTTATTTAAAGTTGATTATGATATTAATACTTAAAAAAAATCAAGTTCTTTTAGCTTAAAAAAATAAAGAATATTTCACAGTCATTTTATATTTTATAGTAAAAAATACAGCAGAATAATCGATTTAAAAGTTGATGTGGTGGATTATGCTTAGACTTTAAATGGCAAAGAGAGCTCGAACTACTTATTTAGTTTTTTTATATTTTTTTCATCTTTAGGTTCATTAGCATAGTAATTTATGTGGGGAATGCGTAAATGCTCGAGGAAAAGATATAATACTAAAAAAAAATCCGTTATTTTTTTTTTTAGTTTGATGATATATGCTTTGAAAAAGTATGAGATTTTAAGGCTTTTGGGAAATTTGTTATAATTAATTTTAATATCATAGATTAAATATTCAACAATATAATTTATTTTGAATTAGGATTATAGATTAAAGCTGATTTAGTTGATGTGAACAGTTTTCAAATTCATATAAAATATTTTTAATACATACAATAACACATACACATACACACATGCACAAATATATATATCCTATTAATGTAATGAAACATAGCATTATATTTACCTATGATTTTTCTTTAATTGTGCCACAAGGATATTACACAAAATTTATAGAATTTAATGCTGTGGAATGGGCTAGTTCTTTTAAGTGAAATCTTCATTTTACAATAGCTGCTGAATTTCAAGAAACTAGTGTGTACGTGCATTTTCATCCATATTGACAAAATATGTTCCCAGGGCATTTCGGAATAGACTCACTTGGAAAATACATCTTTTATTCAAAATATCTACGCTAACAGAAAATCCAAAGGAAGTATAGAATTTTTTCCAAAACCTAAGCATAATACCTCTTTAAATGACAAATTCGTGGTTACCTATATGGACTTATTTGAGTGATGTTACTGCGATGAAAGTGTATCCCGTCCTGATTCTAAGATATTTAGATATTCTTAAATTAATTGGTTTGTGGCATTGATGCGACTCTCATCGGTAAAAAGAAAACAACTATCGCGAGAAGTTTTTTTTTTTTTTTTTTGGTTCATGCAGAACTCAGACCTTGAAAATTGTAGCGCCGATGCTATTTAAACATAATTTGCCTATTCTATTTAAACAGGGGAAGAGTTTGAGGACGTGGTGCTAATACATTGCTTTATGAAAGTCTTCTGATCTTAGAAAACTGTGACACTTGTTACCGAATTGATGTACAATGTTTCTGATCAATGGCACTTGTTGAATAGTTTCGGAGTTGTTTGGTCTGCAAGGATGATCTTCACTGCAGTGTTTTTCCCGGGATGTTCACTAAACCGTTTGAACAGCGATATCTTTGTTTCGTAAAGCTTACAAAGTGCCCGAAATAAAACATTTGTTAATTCTTATAACTTAAGTATGTTAATGATACAATTACTTTTTTCCAGTTTTCGATCACTCTTTACTATGTTAAGTTATTCAGGAATTTTCTTCGAACTTTATTTCACTACAGAATTCATTTGTACTAATAGAAAATGTCTTTAATTGTGTCTCATCCTTCTTTTTATTACAGTCTGGAGCTGCATACGTAGAACAAACACGTTTTGTGTACTATCTCGTGATCAATGATAGTTTGTTTCTGACATTTGTTAAAGGATTATCTTACTACAGAATTTTGTGTCCATTGTACTTAATGCGAGAGGCCATTTTCTTCAATATCATATTTACGATGTTTCCAAACGTCGTTGATGTTCTGAAAGTATTTTCTGTAGCATAAAATATTTACCTAAGTTATTATATGAATAAAGTTGCATTCAATAACCACATATGGTGATGAGTATTTAAGTGTTAATAAAACTGATACTGTCGTGATTGTACTCAAAGTAAAAGATAAAAATCAATCAACAATAACATATGTTAAATTACTTATATACCCAAGTGACGAATCTCATAAAAGATTACTTAAATTGTTGAATTCTCTAATTCTAATAGTAAGTCGATAAAAATGTATGCAAAAAACAATATAAAAAATCATTGTTTCATTCTAAAAGTTTATGAAACTTTTGCAAAAATCTTAAAATTTTATGAATGTTTTTTAATATTGCCCCTGTATATTTAAATGCAGTTAATTAAAATTCCATTGAAACTATAGTATATTTTTAATAAAATTTTAGCGTAAGTTATATAGTAATATTAATGAAATATATTTGAATCTGAAAAGAATAGTAAAATTAAAAAATAAAATTTGGCACATGAACGCTATGCAATCATAATAAAAATTATTTATAGAATGTGAACTTAAATTGATTAAAATAGCAATTTTTATAAACATGAAATTTTTTTAGATAAATTGAATATATAATAATTTTTTCTTAACGTATATAAATTTATTTGAAGTAGTTATTGTTTGCAGAAAAATACAAGGATAGAATGTCTACTGCATCATTACAAACCTAACCCTTATTTAATGAAAAAATTGTTTTTGAATTTACATTTAAAATTATAAAATATTAAATATTTCGTTAATTTTCAAGTCAGCTAACATTCCAAAATGTCATATTTTTATTTCTATAAGTAATCTTATTGGCATATAGCTAATAATTATATCCTCTATTAGTAAGTATATATGAGAATTCCAATTTTAGGGATAAATTACTGAATTAAATTTGTTCTATTATTCAAGTGTGTTAAAATTATTTTATAGCAACGAAACAGACACGCCATCTTATTACTTTTTAATTTTCTTACGATGCAAAATCCGAACAATAAATAAATTTGAATTTCTGAAAAGATCATTATTCACTAAAACCTGTTTTAGAATACTCTTCATTAATGAAAGATTTAGAATACAATATCAACATTAATTACGAATTGCAAAATAAACAAAATTACTTATCTTTCTAATTAATTAACTTGTTTTAAACTGATTAAAATCAATTAATATGGCACAATTACTTTAAAATTAAAGAAATATATGTCTTCTAAAATAAATTAGAGTTTAGAATTTTGTGATTAATATTGAAATTGCTTGATACAATGGCGTCTTATTCATTCAATTAAAATGTTGATAATTACTCAAACATATTCACCTGTCAAATGAAAACATTTGATTGCAATTATTTGAATATTTATCAAATTATATTAAAAATATTATTTGTAAAAGTCTAAGAGTAAACTTATACATTAATTTATTTGACAATGATTTATATCATTTTTCTTAAAATAACAAATGTTTCGTAGAATAATGCAATTATATGAATTTATTAAAAATTCCATTATAAATTTTAAACATGTGAGCTTAATTAACTGTGAGAAATTTTTAGCAATATAATTTAATTGGAATTGGAATTAAATTAAACAGAAATAAAGTTTAATTTTTATTAGAATAAGTACTTTAAAAGTGTTCCAGCTTTATTAAAATGAAATTAAATAACACATCCAGTACAAAGTTACTCAGCTAATAACGATGGTTTGAATAAAATTAGTCAAAAAATTATTCTTAATAAATATATATTCTCTAGTATTCATTATTTGGTAGATTTGGTTACTTTATATTAATCCCTATCTGAGAGAGAGAGAATCGTCTGTATAGAAAAAGAATAAAATCAAAATAATATGAAATTAATTTAGTCTTTACATAAAAAGTTATAAATATGTTTATAAATATGAATATTCTAAACTTGCACATGTGCAGAAATAAAAGCGTTTTATATTTAAATTTTGAGGTTTTAAAAGTTTTAAGCATTTAAATTGTATACAATTTATTTATTTTAAAACAAAAGAGATAATTTTTTTTTAAAAAAAATACTGTATGACTTAATACATACTATTATAATATTTATTACATTAAAAGATTTTTTGCAAGGGAAATAGATATAGCTTATTGGAAACACTTATATTTATTTTAAAAAATGGAATTCGTAAGATATGAACAAACAGTTTTTCAATTATATTTGGAAAATACGTGATAAGTAGATAAACCGTTATTAAAATGTTTTTACTTATGTATTTTTAAAAAAGAAAAATAATGATTAATTACGAAAAGTAAAAAATGCTTGTCATTTTTTTTCTGAATTTATTCATTTCATTTTATATATATAAAAATAAGAATGTCAGGCACTTACAGCATGAAATATTTCTCAAAATTCTTCTTAATAAAAATAAAAAACAAAAACGAAGAAATAAAAAATTAAATTATAGTGTATTTGAAGCCTATTTATAATATAACAAATAACAACGTTGAACAAAAAATCAAAGTTTCTTAAGGAAATAAATTTGACAAATAATAAGCTGATAAGATAATATAATAAGAACTTTCAGAAATAAAATTTAAAAAGCATAGTACGGAATCCTTCCAATAAGTTTCCGTCTTATAGTGTTGCAATGTTACGTAGGCAGAAAGTTTGGGAACTACTGTATCTACAGTGAAGTGAAGAGAAAAGAATAAAAGCGTATCTGCAAAAGTTATGCGAGACACAATCCATATAACATCTTGATATAACTCTTTCCAATATCGTCAAGGAATGAATGTTACTCGTCACTCACGTCACATGGCGAAACAGTCGCTGATTGGACGAAGGGTAAAAGGGGACAAATCCCACATTTAGGTGGACCCATGCATCTATTGATCGCTCGAATTTCGATCGAAATATTATAGAGAAACCGCATTTGGCGGATGCATCACCGCTTCCCTTCACGCCAAATCATTCTTCCATATCAAAGTTGACGTTTGTGAATAAAACCTTCCATGTAACGTAAGCGAATGGAGAAAAGGGGATAGTGAATGATTTCCCGCGAGATGGCTCTTGTTTCGGGATCCAGCTCAGAATGTCTGCTTAGTTTCTTTTAGAACTCAATATTTTGAAAATAACAATCAATCACACTTCGGATGGATATTTCTTAGAATTATTCAATGGCTTTGAAATTTAGTGTTATATTAAAATGATTTATACTGAAAGAATAAAATTGTCATCGGAAGCAAGCAATTATTCTAAATAGTTAATTTTGTGAATTTAAGTTTTAGTGCTGATTCTATAGTTCTAAATTTAAAGAATGATTAGTTAAGGGCACATTCAATATTATTTCTTTTTAAAATTAAGAAAATCCAAACATAATGCAACTGGTTTAAAATAAGAATATTGATTTTAATTATTTTAAACAGTGATTATATATTGTTTTTTATCCTTAAATATTGTTTTATTTTGTAATTGTTTATCTAAAATAAATTATGTTATACATTCACTAGTTTATTTATTATATTATTAATAAGAAAACTAGACAATTTTAATTGTTTGGTTAAAAATAAGTATTGAACAATATATTGATTAAAAAGTAAATGATTATTACTTTTTGTGAGATGTATTTTGCTCAAATCACTATTACACTTAATGTTCGCAAAACAGTAAATTATTACAATGGCTAAAAAAATTATATTATTTTCTTCTAATACATATTATTATCAATATCAAAATAGAAAGATTATATATATATATATATATATATATATATATATATATATATATATATATATATATACAGAGAGAGGAACTCAAAGAAATATTTTCTAATAGAAGCTGTACTCATATATGATATTGACTGATATCCACGTAGTTTGAATAATCTTTGACTTGAAAAGTTAATTATTCTAATAAGGAAAGAGACGTTGTGCATATAAGAAATTAAAAGCATTAATTTCAATATATTCATAAGTATTGATGCTTCAATGAGTTAAATCATACAAGACATTACTAGCAAATGTAATTAGAAATTATTAAATATTTTTATTTGAAATTTCTATATTTTTTGTGCCTTAAATTTCTTTACCTTAAGAGTTAAAATTATTAAAAGCATATTACTAGATAATGTACTCTGGAAAACTTATTATATTTAAAAAAAAACAAAAAACAAAGAGTTAAAAAAGAAATGATTGAAAATTTAATATTTGTTAAGCCAAGAATATGTAGGTTTATAATATTTGCATAAAACGCATTAAAGCTTTTCAGAAAAAAACAAAGTTTATTTATTATTATAAAAAGGAACTCATAATTTCCTAATCTGATATGAAATAATCTATCCTACGATTAAATCACTTGATTATATGAATTGGTGACAAATAAAAAAGTTCATGTTAAAGATTCTGAAAATATGCAGTTTGAAAAATATAAAGTCATACTGGTAGTTGTAAAAGTGTTGTAACATAATAATTCATTAAAATTTTGTACCATTAGCCCAACCGTTATTATGAGTTTTCCTAATTATGAATTTCAAATAATAGAAAGTTTTTCCTGGTAAAAATGAAACCTCTAGCATTAAATATCAAAATTCAAGAAGTAAATATTCATGTCAATATGATTTATCTGATTCAAGATAAATCATTCGATTGTTAAATGAGATTATTTGATACTGCCCATATGCTATATCTCTTTAAATTAGAACTCGTCAAAAGAAACTTTGGTTCAGACATTTATTTTGCTGTAAATTTTTAAACGAGGTGCTTATGTAGAATAATTAGTGTTAATTTTTGAAACATTGTAATAATATTATTGAAGCTTATTTCTCAGATCATATGTCCATGATTATAATAATTCGAGGAGTTTTCATGTGACAGCTTTCTTAAAGACGATAGCCATCGGCTTTTACAAATTATTCTTAAGTAACGGAAAATATGTAACTCGCTTTAAGTTCCAAATATTCAACTATGGTGAATGTATATAGTGTTTGCTGGATTATTTTTTTCTTGCTACAAGTAAAAGTTTTCCAGTATTAACTAATAATTATTAAATTGATTGGTTCCGGTATTTATCTATGACTCGATTTTGGTGATGTTAGAAAAGAAGAACTTAATATACGTGTTAGAGAGAGAAAGAAAAGAGTATAGATTTATGAAATTAAAACTTTTTATAAAGTTTTTTTTTTAAATTTTTCTTATTTTTTTAATTACTTCTTACCTAACATTAAGAAATTAAATTAAATGAAAACAATGTAAAAAAAACAGCATTGGAACAGTTAGCAAAACTTTTGCACATTCTAATATCAAAATGAACACAAACATTTCTTTTAAACATATACCAAAATTTATTTTAATCCATCAATAACACTGTATAATATAGTCAATAAAACTTATTGGTAAGTGATACTATGATATAAGTACTATATATAATTAGGAAACAAAATTGAGTTTTGTTCTTATTTCCACATTCTTTGTAATATTTATCAAAAATATTGACAAATAAAAAAAATCAGTGACTAATCAATACGAATAATTAACATATAAGCAAATATTTATTCGTTAATTAATGGTACTGATTTATAAAAAGTCAATATTTAAACATAGGGAATTATCAAATGGCTATATTGCAGTAAAAGACAGATAGGCGAATTTAAAGATGATTTAAAAAGTATCAACCCCATTTATTTATTTATTTTATAAAGACATTATTGAGTTAGACGACGGTTGTCATCAGGATGACTACAGCTCTTGAATGGGTAGTGGTTTTGGATGAACATAATGATTCTGATGCGCACCATTTTTCAACAGTCAATGTTATGTGAGTAATGAAATTCCTAGCTGGAATTCTTCCAGAGTTATCTTACTTGGGGACTTAATCGTATATTAATAAGTGAAACCAAAGCTTTGGAGTTTCAGAAACGAAAACATGGTCTCTTTAAGTTGGGCAAATTGAAGATTCTGTCACCAGCATTTTAATCAGGAAGAGATCATAACCACTCCATCCGAAGGTATTGTAGTGTTAGAAAAAAAAAAAAAAAAAAAAAAAAAAGCAAAAAACGTGTTGGGATAGGAAAAATTTGCTCACATTTAGACCGAAGTAAAAACAACTTGAAATCATTGGATGATTAAAAAAAATGATCACATCAAGATTACCTTGGGAATCAATAGTTAAGATCAAATGTAAATACTTTATTTATCTTTCAGCTCTTATGTTATTCATTATATAGTAAGAAATTATTAATACATACGATTATAATCACTTTGGAAAATATTTTAGCTTATCAATTCTTGCATATATTTTCCTTTATGATGCTATGTCAGTGCTTGAAATTTATTTTTCTTCTTGATACATAAGCGGATAAATATTACTCGCTTCAAAAATGTTTATTTCTATTAAATGAAACATGTGTTAATTGATTTGAACTTTGCTATGATTTTAAAGTCTTAGGTTAACATGTTATATCAAATGCGTTAGTTAAAATTCCTCTGCCACAATATCTTATCGCCGCCCAACTTGTCTAGAGTTTAGCGTACCTAACCATGTATGAGGTGGCCCTGGTTTCGAATCCCGGCTGGGGCATGGATGTACTTTCTCTCTTTCTTGTATTTGTCCTTTTTTTGTGTGTGAATAGTTGCCTACCCTATTAACGGGTACCTATGGCATGTGTGTACTGAGGAAGTTGGACTCCATACCAAATATTGTTCATTTGTAAATGTGGAGCAGCGCATCCCATATTACCAGCCTGGCTGGCACACAACAATAACATATTCTTTTCTTGTCAACAATGTTTGGAGTCTGCTTTTCTTTTTTTTTTTTTTTTTTTGGCAGGCGAATCTACATAGTTTAACACTTGGGTGAATTTTGGATAAACTGCATAAAGATTATCATGAAGATATTACGTATTCTTTATGAATTTTTTTTCAAAATAAATAAATAAATAAAATACGTATGCTACTAAAAGGAAATTATCATTAATTTTACTGTTAGACATTTCTATAACAAAAAGTTATAATCATTATAAACATTTAAAAGTATATGAAAAATTATGATGTTGTCTATTAAATGTGTTATATTAGGTGATGACTCATATAACAATTAACTATTCCATATATGCTTAATGCAAACAGATAAAAAAACTTCGTAGATTGTCATCTTTCTTTTTCTTCATTTTTATTAAGTAGGAATTTATCTATTGAAAATTTGTGTCTAGTATTTCAAACTTATCAAGAATTTACATAAGTTTAATTAAGCTTTATTTAAAAATCTGAAATTGCACACTTGTTAGCTCATTTTAGCCATTCGTCTTACGATCATAGTCTTTATTTCCGCAAAGTAAAGCGAATTGTCAACAAATCGTTTTTATTTTTTGTTATAAAACACAATTTGAAGTATGATAGAAATACTTGTAAATTTGATCTGCACAGCCCAGCTACTTGTTTTTAGAACTTATTATATATTATTGCAATGTACAAGTTCTATGAAAAGATGGGATATTTCTGCTAAGCGTTTAAGGTATTCGTGATCTGAAATGGTGTTCTACAATCTTATGTATTCAACAATTTTATGTATGAGGTATAATCTGGGAATTTTGATAAACACTTGGAATAATTCGAAAAAATGCAACCTCTTTAAAAGAAAAATCAAGTGTACTGATCATCATTCATAGAATTTCGGAATAAAATAATAAGAATTTTTTTCATAAATTTGAAGCATACATGAAAAAATATAAGGTTAATTATATTATCCTCTATTGTACAATATATATAGATATATAGATATAGATATTGTAAACTATTCAATATTTGACAAGAAACAAGGAATATTTGTTTAAAAAACTCAGAATTAATAATGATATATATCCCAGAAAAGGATTTCTTAAATATTTACTTACTTACTAAATATTTAGTGACTATTAATTTAGCACTTTCTTTCATTTTAAGTAGATAATACTTGTAGTACTAATCATTTTCATTTTAGGTAGATAATACTTGTAGCACTAATCATTTTTCTTTTAGGTAGATAATACTTGTATATTATTCATAACATCGTCTAGCAGCAATAGACCATATTATGAATAATGACATGAGTCATGTACTCAAAAATTCAGACACTGAAATTTAACAAAATTCTTTCTATTAAAATTAAATTCTTTTGATTTTATTGTACATAATATTTTTAGGTGATAAAATTATTCTTATTTATATTCGTAATAGGTGTTATTGCTCATGATAAATAGTAGGTGAAATCATATTTCATTATTTCAGTAGATTTCCAGTATTTCTCAGAATTGTCAACTTAAATTTACTGACCGAATATGCCATTATATGTACTTAAATAGCAAGTCAACTCAATTGCACACAATCTTTAGAAAGCCCTATTGACATAACACATTTAAACTTTCCCTTTGCATTTTCCACTCGATTACACAATTTTTTATGCACAGATGGTTCGCAGTACTTATCTATTTATCTTAACTCTTTCTGATAAGTTGGTCGATATGGATCGATATATATATTTGTATAAATTCTTACATTTTTTATACTTATTCATGTTAAAAATAAAAAAATGTAATACAAAACTTAAGTAACTGGAATATAAAAGATCTACTTCGGAAAAAATGCATTTACAGATTTTTTACTATGAAGCGAGAGAATATACTTTTTCAATTTTTTTATCATTTACAAAGTTTTTATAAAATAAACCGTTTAAAATAAGTGTTATCCTCATTTAGTAATTGCTTTTTTACATTGTACCTATAATTTATTTTCAACAAAAAAAATATTTATTATTGAAGGTAATATGTTTAATTTATTATAATTTTGTAATTGTGACCCAATTTTTTGTTCTAATAAACCTAAGTTTTACGTTTACTGTGTATTAAAAAAGATAATCAAATAAACTGATCCAATGTTTTTGACATTTACGTTGAATAGAAATTGGAATAAAAGATAAATATAATTTATATGTGGATTTATAAGATGTATGCAAAACAATTAACTATGGATATCAGAAAAGGAACTATTTATGATTAGACTTTCACATTTTTACTACATTAACATGAATTATTAATTTGGAAACGATGCTGATTTTATGTTTAGGATTAAATTCACAAGCATTTTTTTAAATTTAAATGTTCTGTATTTCATTTTTGGGAACATCAAATTGTCTTTATTTTTATGATAGCATGCATTTCAAACTTCGAATACATTTGGCAACCCTAGTGGTTTAATTTAAAGAGCGGCGGTTTGAAAACTTGCAAGTTGTTACTTTACAACGATTTCCTACAAAATTTCAGAGAAGGGGTGGAACTGGTACCAGGCTTAAGAGTCATCTCCTCATGAATATTTCATGAATTCCAGAAGTTGAGCGATATTATTCGGATATCGGCTCAATCAATAATGTTCTGTAAACCCAGGAGATACCATTAAACATCCGGGATCCAAAAGTTGATCGTAACCATTTATATGAATATAAGAGACAAGTTAGATAATTTCATCAGAAATAGAAATGATAAGGTGATAATCCTAGATAAGAATTCTGAATTATTTATATGGTTGTTTCCCATTAGTCAACGATTATGAGTGGATAATGTGATGTTTATTTTTGTTTTCTGTTCGAAAAATATTTTTCTTATTCGCTTCAAATATAATTTATTGTTTAAAATAATTAAGGCCATAATCATTTGTAAATATTTTGCAACATATTCGATTAACATTCATGATATTTGATATGATGTATTTCATAATTTTAAAACGACATCTCTATATAAATTTACATTTGACAAATTTTACTAGTATGTTAAATTAAGTTAATATAAATTAAGCATACCAATGGTAAAAAATCTTCTCGTGAAAACAATTCTTTCATTATGATTTTGCATTATGACTAACCAGAAAAGAACATAAACATCTTTAACATGATTAAATAGTATATACAGAATTGTGCATTAAAAGTGATTTATGAAATAATCTAAAAAGTGTGTGGAAAAACATAATTACATTATACTTAAGTCAATTAAAGAATAACGTCATGTATCTGAGAAGAAAAATTTAAGTTATAGTCAGGCTATATTTCTAACATTATGCGGCATTAAGTTTTCCGATAAGAACCACATTATATAGTGCTGTTTTTTTTAAAAAATTAAGTGAACATATACAATTATATATAGTAAAATGAAATAAAATTAATATTATGAAGATCAGATATTTAATGACGTATATATTGTAAAGCTTGATTTAGCAGTTCAATAAGTAGTTGAAAGGTAATTTATGCTTACTGTGAAACTGTTATAAAATATTAGAAATAATAAGCATAAAATTTACTTTTACTTAACAAAACTATGAGTACTATTGTATTTTTATTCCATTGCTTAGTAATTTTCTTCTAGATTGAACTTTTTTTTCTAAAGACCTCAATAAAAATATATATTTTTTAGTCATTTTGATAATGTGAATATGTTTCAATTTTATTCTTAAATTCTTCTAAAATAAAATGTAAAGTAATGCATTAGTTAAAGTAACATCATTGATCATATTTAGTATTATTTTTCAATAATAATATTTAATTTAATGGAATCATGTTTCTATGTTGGAGCTTAGAGCGCGACACCTGGACAATACGTCCATAATATGTCCTTCAAGATCCTGCAATATCTATTGAGGGATCGCTTGCTCTCTGTCTCTCTCTTCTGTTATTGCAGTTATCACCAGAAGCAAGAAGTTTATCGGAGTAAAATCAGAAAATTGAGAGTCCAATATTCAATGCTTCACGCAAGAATCTTACCTAACTCTTGTTACTCTAATTTATTTACTTAAACTTCCCTTACATTAAAGTATTTTTCTCATCGATTTCTTGGCCCAGAAATATTTTTGAAGAAGAAGAATTTTAGACGATATATGTCTAGGAGATATTTTATGATCAAGCTTGAAATCATAGATTTCTAAGGTTAAACAATGGCAGGATCTCCAAAAATTGGGAATTATGTTTGAAATACCATGCACCCGTAAACGTGAAATCATAAAATATTGGATTGGCTCGATTAACTTGTTATTTTAAATTATACACCCTATGTTAAGAATAATTTGATGTCGAACGTCAGTAAATCATCTGGTATTTACCGGCACCTAGTTAACGGATTTTTGCGTGTCTTACATAGTTTTCCGTGAAAATTATTCTTGAGCCGTTCAAATTATATCGACCAAAAATATTGGCTGAATATGTCATGCATGACGAAATTGCACCATTCATAGTCTCATTGAAATTCCAGTAAAGTCAGTCAAATCATTGTATCTAAGAGCATTAATCACTTAAATTTTTCAAAGCTGGTGTAGAGAGACCATAATTTTGACTGATTTCTCTTGCATATCATTTTGAAAATGTAAGCCTATGTTAATACCAAATTCAGTTTAACTTGCGTTTTCATCTAAGGTCGTCTGTCAAATTGAGGCTAGCTGTCGGGCAACTTGTTTTCCTAAAATGTTTAACATCAGTTAAGATAGCTTGAATTCAGGCTGATTTATATACTACAAACCAAAAACGAGGTCTCTTTCATAGCTATGGAATCTTTATATAACCAAATATGTAACGATTGTCATGCATGAGAATCTTTACATAGCTGTTTGCTATAAGAAACTCGAAGGCTAATAATACAATGAATTATGTTGATGCGTTACTATTTCATTCAATGTACTATACTATATAATCTATTTATAAAGGCTATCAGAACAAATACAAAACACTCAGGATTCAAACCATAACCATTTTTCCGAATGATCAAAATTGATGCATGCGTATCAGATTGTGGCATCATGTTTTACCCGAAGATTAATCATTTATCCTTCTATTCAAGTTTATGTTTTAGGTTAGTAATGGAAGTTACAAAACGATACAAATGTGCATTTAATTTTTTTTTCATTATGCTTCTCAATAATGTCCATAGTTTTCTTTCGTTCTGAATGTATGCAGTGTGCTAAAACTTTATAAATCACTTTTTCTCTACCTGGTTTTATTTTCGAGGCAGGAATGATTACACAGATGTTTACTATGTGTGTTGTTTTCCTAGTATTTACTATGTTTACTATGTGTGTTGTTTTCCTAGTAAAATAAATTATTGGATTAATGGAATTGAATATGATTCTATGCATACAATAATTTATTTTAACATTTTAATTAAGTATTAAATCACGCTTAGTATAACAACATTTATTTATCATCTTAAATTTAACAATATTTTCTCATAACTTTCTCATTTTAATCAAATATACGGAACAGAATAATATATTTCAGTTTATCTAATTATCACAGTAACTATTCTGTTGCGTAATGTGCAATTTTTTACTAATGGTTATAAAATACTAAATTGATCCTTTTATAAGAACTTTAATCGTATTTATATAAATTTTAACATTTTAAAAAAACATTTAAGTGAAATCTGCTAAAATCACTGCTTTATCACAAAATTGGTAATACTTTCAAGTCTAAGGAGCATTCTCATTTGCCATTCGACAAAGAAGAAAAATAAAGTTCTTTTTTTAGAAATATTCAAATTCATCTTGACAATTCCGAAATCGCATCTAGGGAAAAAGAAGAAAAATATTGATTTTGAGAAAACTTCGTCGCACGCTCTAACGATACAACCGTCGTTTCAGAATCGTTATATTGGAGCAGAAATTCCGTCCCATTTGTCGGCCACTGGAGAAACCCATAAATATCAGTTGGCGTTTAACTAACTCCCGATTCCCATTCTGAAGACAATGATCGTAAATTGTGTCTTTAAAGAACGTTTTCTGCTGAGAAGATGAAAAAAAATGAAAAATGCAAGATTTTTCCTATAACGTGCTTCATAAATAGTGAACGGAGGTGCTGATCTTTTGCTGCTTTTTTTTTGTTTCCGTTCACAGATTATTTTTAGTGCTTTTGAAACTGGATTAGATGTTTAATCTGATGAAAATACTTAAGGATATTTATCACTGATATTGGGTAAAGGAAAGGAAAAGAATATTTCTGGAACAAACATAATAGGATATGCTATCGAGTCCATGAAGATTTATGATTGCTCATTAAAAGCAGATTCATAATTGTAGAAATTTTCATGAACATATATTTCGCTGATTAGTATTGTATTATTTGCTACTTTTTAATCCTGTGTTTAGAATTTATGACAATTATTTTATTTTTTATCTAATTCTAAACTTAAATTTTGGTATTTAAAATTCATTGATATATTTTGCACCAATTTGTTGTACGCTTAAGTTATATACCTTTGAAAAATGTTTACATATTTTTTTTTTAACTTTACCCAAACATTTCATAAAAATTTGCAAAATTAATTTTAATTTTGAAGTTTTGCAATATAATTTGCTATCTATAAATGTATTATTCTTTACCAAGAAACAATTTGAAAAGTATTCGAATAACTAATTAAATTTTTCAAACATTCATATAATTGTAATGGTTACTAAATGACTTTTTAATTGAAAAGAATAGAAAAATGTAATGGAAAATATATCTGAATTAATTTATTTTATGTGGTTATACCAAAAATTATTCTAAATTTATAATTTATTTTTATTATTTTAGAAACTGGCCTGTCTAGATTTTAGAAACCCTTGCATACTTATTTTAATCCTTTATAATTTTTATCCTAAATAACTATAAAATGAATTAGGATACAAAATAACATGAAAGTATGTTAATGTTTCAAAAAGTAAGTGAAATAAAAACTTAAATTTATAAATAATTGCTTTTATAAAAATTATTTTAAATGTGAAAGTAAGGTATGCATAAATTCACACATACCTAGTTTTTTAAAATACTAATCTGTATTCCATCTTACTTATTTATAATTGTGTTTTTAAATGGTTATTAAACATATACTAAATATTGCATAATCTTGTATTTTAAAAATATTTTTATAATAATCTATTTTTATAATAATCTATAATATAATAATCTATAAATTTTAATTGAGTTTAAAAACTGACATTAAAATACTTATTTGATAACCATACAAATAATCCATTCTAATTTGTAAGTTCTTTTAATACTACTTGTAAGTTGAGACATTATTAACGTTAACATTTTTTAGAAATAATGATATATTATACGCAAAAAATACCAACTCACAAAAGTTCATTTTTATTTAAACATTAAAACATCAATTTATAAACTTATAACTTAAATATTTTACATAATGAAAGCAGGAATCCGTAATTGGATACTGCATTGAATTTTTTTTTTTTTTTTTTTGAAAATGTCAAAGAAAAATTGTATATATTTTCATTTCTTTAACATTGATTGAGCAATTTTTCATCTATATCTATCTAACGAATCAACTCGCCTCTAATCTCGGCAATGGCATTTATCTTTAAAATGGATGTCAAATGAGCTTCGAACGAAATCTTATCAAGTTGGAACACATTCGAAGTAGTTTAACGAAGCGTTGGGTGGAAGCAGGATTAAGCCGAAGGGGATTATGTACCTTTAAACATAACTAACGAGAGTTTCGATTGTTGTTAGAAATAATGGTCAAAGAAGAAGCAAAAATTAACTTGTTTTCCGTTTAATTTAAAATACATAGATTTTAAAAATGATAAGAAAATATTCTAGAAGTATTTTAGTTGTATTCTACGACAAATATATTTCTTTTTATGGTTCAATAATCTGCATGTATTTTTGATACCAATTTAAAATCAACTTTAAATATGCATATTATTTCATTTCATTTAAAGAAAAAAATTTAAAAAAACTACTATTATTCGTTATTATGAAATTGTTATAATACATGAATTACAATATACATAGTAAGTAAGTCATTATTTGAATGAAAGAAAAAATTTATTTTATTTTATAATAAAATGAATTTATTTAAAAAAAAAAAAAAATTTTCTGAGAAATTGTTTTATTGAGCACTAAAAATGTGTTTCATTGAATATTTTGCGTCTTTAATTTGCAGGTTCTTTTAATTTCCCTATATTTCGTAATAAATTATATTTTGCAATCAGATTGTAAAAATATAATTATTTATCTTATTTTTGCATTAACTTTTAATTATTAAGTGAAAAAATATAATTTCAAAAGGTTGTAAAGCTTTTTCTGAAAAAGAAATTTTAATTTAAAAAGAACTAATTCTATACAGTCATAGTGTTAAACAAAATTTATATTTCATTATTTTGAAGTCACTAAGCAGACCTTTTTTGTTAATTCTGTGATGTTTTTTGATGTAAAGGAATATTTTATTTAATTTCTACATTCATTGAATAGGGAAATACTAGTAACAAGTCAAGATTAAGTCATAACTTACGTAAAAAGTTTTGTAGTGTAATTTATAATATTAATAACAGTAACTTGGAATGGTAATAGTGTTTGCTAAATTATATGATAAATTATTTGAAAATAAACTATGAAATAGGTTTAATACCATAACTTCTAATAACCCATCAATTCTACTCAATTACAGAATACCGAAATTTAATCATATACATTAGCGGTAATTAATAATTTTGATATTCACGTACTATATATGACTAACTAAATATATTGCCAAAACTGGTAACGGGGAAAAATTATATTACGACTACCTAATAAAACCTTGACTCTAACATAGATTATAGAGGGTGCTAAATTAAATAGAGTTTGAAATATTACTTTAACCCTATTTATCTCGCCAATGAAATTTTTTATCGCCAAATATCGCCAAGGTAGTTGCAATAGTATGTAAGTGCCATTATATTTTATGTTTTTTTCCCAGAAAAATTTAACAACTTTCAGCACTAATATCAATTATAAAATGTAATTAACTAAAGTTTTAAAATTTACACAGAAATAACTGATACATTTAGTGAATTTATTGTATTTATTTAAGATCATTTATTGAATTGATATCAATATTTTTAATATATAATATAACAATATCTGATATAAAATCAAAACAAAATGCATTTTAAATTAATATTAATAAATGTCAATTAAATTTGATGTTACCTCCTCTATGATATTTATTAAAATGTTATAAGATTGAAAGAGGGTTTTACTACATAAATATTTTGTTGCTATGCAAGTAATATTCCTTGACATATATAATGTCTAATTATTAAAATTATTATCACTTATTATCTGTTATGTTTGTGCCGATATTCTTTAGTTTCATCGCATGTAATTTAAAGCTCCATTTTCAGAGTTATGCAACTTTTACTGATAGCAGACATTTATTATTTTTTTTTTTATATTTTGTGTGGAATAAAAGCTTATTTATCATATCAAACACGTTTTGTTTGAAAACATATTACATAAACGCTGATGGCATATGCGCATTTATTTTTTATTTTCCTGATGAATCCATTGGAGTAAACAAGGTTCCTCCAAAACTTGTGAGTACAAATGGGATTAGTCAACATCATATACTTATTCTACCTTACATGTTATTAATATTACTCTTATGCTATTATTGAAGAAAGAAGCTTTTACATTATAGGTTTGTATAATATTTTATATTCGATAGAGCAAAATAATGGCCTTATCTTAACTTATTATGTATTTTAAATTAAGAAAATAAGTCATTTTAAATTTCAAATATAGGATTATGATTTTATATTTTTATTTATCTCTAAATAGTTTACTCAGAATTTAAATTTTTGTATGCAGAATGAGTAATAACATTTATAAGCAAACGAAATTGCTTTAGGGCTTCTTAAGTAATTCAGCAATATTATGTATACTTTTCTTCATCACAAAACATTATTACTAATTTGGTTAATGTGTTTTCTAACTAACACAATAAACATACATACTTAGAAAATATAATTTTCTTTTAATTTTAATTAATTGTTTTTTACCAATTATGTTATTGACTTTAATTTATATTTTAGGAATATATTGAATTTATAGATTTTAGATTTTGAATGTTTGTTTTTAAGCCCGTATATAATTTTACTTGAAATATTATGAATCTATATTGCTATCTTGTAGATTTTACTTTCTTACATGAAAAAAAGAAGATTTACTTTAATTATAAATTTTTTTCACTGTTCTAATATAAGGATTAAACATTAAAAGAAGTAAATACTATCATTAATATCTCCATTCCAATATATTAGTCTATATTGAAATAGGATTTATTTGAAGTCAAAAGTAAGACTAATGCCTTAATTTTCACCAGAAGTATGAATGCAAAATGAAATTGTAATTCATGAGGTTTAAGCGACATTACAAAAACTTATTTATTTGACAAACTTTCAAGTATAAATCTATTTACGTAATTAATAACGCTGTAATGCAATACTGTAACATATTATTAAAACTATTAAGCAAATTGAACGAGATATTTCATTTTCGAGAGATATCAATTTTTTTCTTTAGTTAGAAATTTAAATAAAATAAATTTAAAAAAAGCTAGGTTTCACGAATTTCATTGAATAAAACAAGTCAAAATGATATTTGATATTCACATATAAATTATCAATAGTTTCTTGAGAAAATATATAATTATTTATGTGACTAACGATAACTTTGTTTTAATTCTCCTACAAATTTTATGTAAAATTGTTTTATTTTAAAATATATCATCTAAATCTGAACTAATAAACTTTTTAACTTATTTTATTTCTTTTTTGTTGCATATGTCTCTTCTTTTTGTAATAATATGTTCCCCCCCCCTTCTGTTTGATTTTTTTTTAAATGAAATATTATAATAAAATATTGAATATGTTTATTTGAATGACTGAGTTTTAAAATTCATTTTTTTACGGATTTAAAAATTCATTTTAGATTAAGTTTGTTTTGAAATTTTTGAAATGCAAAAAATACAATATTAATTCTTTTACATAGAGTGTAAAAATATTTAATAGTTCTGTAAAAATTTATTCTACAACGAAGATGTAGAGTAACGAAGATGAATCAACAATTTATACAAATAATATGATATGTCAAATTTGAAAAATATTTACGAAATTTAATATACAGTTTGTTTTTTATCTATCAATTATGTATATATGTGTACATATATTGAATTTTATAATACTCATATTTTTACAGTTTTAACTATATTTTTAAATCATTAAAAATATCTTTAAATAATTTAGTTATTACTTTAACAATATTAAAAATAATTTACAATTTTCCTGAATTTATGGACACAATCATAAAAGAGATAAAAATGAAAAAACCCAGCTATATGGATTTTGTGTTTTTTATGCTGTTTATGTTTCATAGAATCATATTTATAAAAATGACACATAAATTGGGAATATGTGACATTTTTCAAATTTAGTTATTTAATAATTCGATGAAGTTTAGTCCACTTTCGGTTCGCACCGTCCAACTCAGAAGCTTCGAATATTTAACGAATACATTTTCTGATCTTGTTCTACTTAGTGGTGTATCTTATCACACTTTTCTAGTGAATTTGCACTACAAATCTCAAAGATAATTAAGGTCTTTTGTGTAGCAAGACTTGGCTTTAATTAGTTCTCTACACTTACATGTCTTTCTTCATTTTGATTGGGAAGCCGGAACACAGCATTGAGTATTCCCGTGTTCATTAATGTATTAATTCAGCAATTTCAATCCTTCCGAGAGAGATGGCAAGACACTTGCTGGTGATGGGGGTGGAAGAATCATTAGAACACTCGTTACCATCGCGAATCTGGATTATTTCCTTTTCCCAGTTAATGAGGTAGATTTCAATAGTTTAATTAGCTCTCAAATACGCAACTATATGCATTTTAGTAGTCAAAACTTGTTTGAAAAATATTTAAATTTTGATACAACAATATTCTTATTAGAAGTAAAGTTTGTTGCTAAGCAGCTGAAGATGATTGTAAAGAGTTACTTGATGAGTTCTTTTGGAATAGCTTTTCAAAGTATGAAAGGGAAAATTTTGTCATTATTACATTTAATTATAATTTAATTAATGAGAGTAATATGGTTCTAACTGTTTTCAAAATATATGAAATTTGTTCAAATTCTTTAATTGTTTCATATTTAAAAGTTATTATTTCAAATATACCTAGTAATAATTAATTTATTAAAAATATTCCTTAAGCAAAAAAATCAATATTATGTTAAATAATGATTGAATTAATTGTTGTTTCATATTTAAAAGTTATTATTTCAAATATACCTAGTAATAATTAATTTATTAAAAATATTCCTTAAGCAAAAAAATCAATATTATGTAAAATAATGATTGTTTTTTTGTAACATTTAAATATGTGCTAATTGGTAGTTGGTTGAAATACATATTCTCATGAAACAATTAAAATGTTCATAAAATTTTATATGTCATGACTCATGACTACATTTTATTTAAATGAGACATTTTATGAATGCAAAACTAGTTTATGATTTTACTGAATATGTTTATTGCAGACTGATTTTTTTAAAAATTTCCTTTAAAAGACATAGTGTAGTAAAAATGTCAAAGATCTTTGAACAGCAAAAATAAAGTGGTACACATTAATGTATTTATCAAACTGAGTATAATGAATTGTAAGTTAATAATGATTAGTAATAAATAAAAATAAGTTAGTAATGAATATACGTATTATGCACTTACTTTGCAAAACTCAGTAAGCCTAGTCACTGAGTTTTGCAAAATAAGTGCATAATACAAAAATATATATGTGTGTGTGTGTGTTATAAATCGCATTACACACACACACACACACACATAAGAATTTAACACACACACATAAGAATAAGAAATTAAAAATTATCAACATGTGGATTCGGCTACGTAATATAAATAACAATGTATTATCAATTTAATAATATCAGAAATGATGAAGAAGAAAAATAATTCAATAAAATGAATTATAAAAAAGGATAATGAACCAATGATAAATAGTATTTAGTCTTATATTAACTGTTTTTTTACGATTTTAGTGATTTCTTTAGAATAAATTATATTAACTCTAGATTTCTAGAAATACTAATACAGGCACGTATATTCAAATAATGAATATTTGCCTTTAATGAATAATGAAGACCAGAAAACAGTATATGATTATGATGATATGGTGAAATAAAGTTGGTAAATCAATTGATTTTGATACAGTGGTAAGATTTTAAGTGTTTTGTGCATAAAGTTACCATAGCATTCTTGTGGTAATAAATAGATTTTACATTTCATGATAGTTCTTTCCCTAAATTCAATTTTGTTGCTTTCATTTATGGACGCTTCTGTGAGAGCAGCGCAGTAACTTATAGTTAAAATGTGTTTCTTATGTCGAAGTTTTTTTTTTTTCTATGTGTGTACTCTTGTAGATTATACTCGATAAATGTTCAACCCGAAAGAAAAGATACTTTGACACTGATGTTAGAGCTCACAGGTGGTAATTGTTACACTCCAATCAGTTTTATTAAAAAAGAAAGCTATATATTTAAGAAATACTTCATTACACACAAGAAAAACTATTTAATTGCCCTAGAAGATAAATGCATATGTGCGTTATAAAAAAGGATTACTTATTTTTACTAAAGATTCAGGATGGACATATATTTCTAATTGCAAGTAATAGTATTGCATTTTGTGCAAGAAGTTTTCCTTTAATTATCCTTATATAATTTACAATTAAATACCCCATCCCTTGTAAGGTTTTGGGCGTTTTTGAGATTGTATCTCTTCTGGTTCACTGATTCTAACTCAATGATTTATAGCAGACAACAAGAAAATGCTTGCATAGTCTTTGGTTTTATACTATATACACTTATTTTTAAGGAATTTTCATTTATTTGCTTCTTATTTTAAAGGGCCCTTTATTGAATATAAAACAACTCTAGTATCTATAGCTTTGACGTGCAAGGTCAAATAAAATCAACCATTGGTCATCTGTTGACTTGTTGAGCTTTGTGTGTGTGTAATAAGATACAAACATTTTCTTTTCAGTATTACAGTGTTTCATAATAAAAACAAATAATTCCCGTATTATATCATATCCTTTTCCTCATTGACCAAATTTTGAGAATATTTTTATTTTGATTTGGGTTTTAATTTTGCTTAAAACATGTTTTTTTTCTTTGTAATTCAAATTCTTCGTTACTTCATTGCTCTGTTCAAATTCACAATCTTTCATAAAAACTGTATATTTTTTTTCATCAGATTTATCCTCATTGGATTAATTAACATCTTTCACTCAAGATTCAATTTCATTTAATAAGGTTCCATCTATTTCATCTTTTTATTTATTTTATTAATTTACTTTTGTATGTTTCTTTTTAGAACTAAAACAGCAAATAAAAGTAGAAAAACATTTCGGAGCAGGAAACTCAGCAGCTTATGGAAAATTATTTTAAGCAATACTATCATTTCAATCACAAAGTAACATATGGATTCTAATGAACATTTGGTCAAAATTGAGAAGTTTAAGCAAGTAAGAAGTAACAATGCAAATTCCAAGGAGAATGTCGGAAAGTTACTTAAAAGATGATGGAATACAGATGGATAGATTTTCTTCTTGATTTTTTAAAGCAAGAGATGACTTTGAGCCCAAAGAATTTATACCCTTTGGAGGACCCGCTCTCCAAAGGGTTAAACCTTTAGAACCAACAATATCATTAGATTATCGGTGCTAGGAACCCATTGCATATTTTATACATTTTCGATTCCAATTGTTTCAGGTATATGAACCCATAATCACATGGAGAGAATCTTGTATATTTATGGATCCTCTGTGTTAATATTACTCTACGTCAACAGCTGAAAGAACTTTCACCTCTAGGATGTTTTCAGATTTTAGATATTTACATTAGATATCGAATTAAATAGACATGGACATTTGGGCAAACGTGGAATGACGTCCAGCATATTACATAAAAGTCCTTTCTTTGGATTTGCAAAATGGACTGTGGCATTTATGGCTTGAATTGTTTTCGGCTACTTTAAACCAGATTTGACTACAAAACTTCAATTTGCTCGACATAACAGCTTTCTCGTGGGTGGGATATTTGATATTAGGTTAATATACTATTCTTATGACATTTGAATTTATTTAAACAAAACTATTTTTGAAACAGATTCACGTAATATGTATATGTTTTCTTAATTTTTAAGCACAATACAAACATTACAAATTATATTAGTGAAAATCATCTTAAATCAAGCGGCATTGTATTTCAATTAATTATAAAGTTCAAATATATTATTTATTCGTAAAATTCAAAATAAAAATAAAATAAATTATATAAGGAAAAAAAATTAACTTCGAAAATAAGAATTACATATGATTATGTTAAAAAAATACTAGGAGAAGAAAAAACATAAATATACTTTTATAGAGAGATACCTATATGAAAAGAATTTTCTAAAAATTAACTAAATATAATGTAATCTCAATTATTGTTAATTATCATGTTACAAACACTACCTAAAATGTATGGAATATGAAACATTCGTATAAAATTAATTTTGTTAGCACTTAGTGGAATTTTGTTGTAAGCTATTTTGATATTCACCGCATAGATTTATAGATCTGTAATACCTCTTAATATTGTGGTATAAAAAATAATCCTAAATCCCACAAACATGGAAACATTAAAATTCCCAAAACTCTGATAAAATAGACTTGCATACAGAAAGCAGAAATGGAACAGTCCTCTTTTTTTTGCTCAAAAGTTACTGGATATGAAGTAAATGTCTTATGATGTAGGGATCACTATTCTACTCCAAAGGCACATTAAGCCTTTTACTAATATAATTAAATAAATTATGATTAACGTGCTTATTGTAAAATAAAATGAATCCCAAAATGTATTGTTCATGAAATGCTTAGGCATTTATTTTCGACTAGAAAAGTTCTAAAATGTTATCCTTAGTTATTCTTCTTAATTTAAATAACAAAAATAAACAGTTATAACTAAATCATGATATAAAATTTCTAGCCACCGAAAATTGGCATTGAGGATCTCCAAAATATAAGCACTCAACAGCGTGTTGTTAACTTGATGAAATAAATGATATTAATGTCATTTTCCAGAGAATAGAGTTAAACATTTGTTCGTAATGAAGTAGTCCTGTGGGTCGATACGTTAGACAACTACTCTAGCAATTTTCGCTCAACATAATCACTACATTTTACGGACAAATTAACGGACCCTCCTTTGCTGGTTCGTTTGTCATGAGAATAAATAATGCTTCACGTTTATCTGACACAATGAAGAGGCGTATTATAGTTACATTTCTCTCGTGTGCACTAAGAAAGTGCACTATTTCTCAGATTTTAAAAGGACTCAAATATAATTGCATGATCTTGCAAAATAACATTTTCAATCAGTAGTCAACTGAATTTTAATAAAATGACAATTGTTTGAAATATGTTAATACTTTTTGTTCAATATTCTGTTCTTTGAGTACAATATTAAGTAGATTAAACTTAAAATATGAAATTAAATAGTTAAATTTTAGTTTAACGCTTTTAGATCGAGATTATTATTGCATATGTGTTATATATACATGATACATATATGAGCCGTTTATTTTGAAATTGGTCTAACTCCATTTATCTTTAAATCGAGATATTTAAAGGTTTGCGTTTCAATGAATTAAAAAATATACGTATAAGATACTTATGAGTTATACCGTTTAAGTTTATCTAAAGCTATTACTTTATTTTTTTTTTTTTGATTTTTTGATAAATAACATGCAGTTTTATTTGTAACCTCAGTAACCGGAAAAAATTGAAAAATGGAGTTAGGCCACTTTCAAAATAAACCGCTCAAATGCATAAGTATATACAACCATGCAAATTTCTTTAATTATAAAGATACGATACGCATTAATAAAAACTTGTGTTTCATACACATATTCAAATAAAATAAGTAAAATATTATAATTTATTCCTGTGAAAAAGAGTTAAAACTACGTACACGAGAACCCATTTTGTGTTCCGCAGTTTGCAATTTTTGCTAAATGATACTACTAATATTACTGTTACTAAATTAAAGGCATTTTCGTTAAAGAATAAATATTATGCTTACATAAGTAAATAATTACAAAAAATACATATCATTTATTTACAACTATTTTATAAATATATGTAGTGTATTTGTGACTGTTTCTGCAGACACTTTTATCACATTTGCACAAAACATTTTGAGGATAGTTTTTTTCTTTTTATTTGGGCAAATATAAAATACGTTCCTTTGCTTAGATTTTTATTTTTTGTTGGCAAATTTGGTTGATATAAAGAAGGTTTTATGAAAATTTAGAAGAGATAGTGCTTGCTTTTGTTCTGATTATATTCTTTCTTGAATTTCCATTTTTTACATTTTAATTTTACTTTGCTTCGCCATTATAGACAATTTGAGACATTATTTTTCCGTTCCTGAATTTAAATCTAAAAGAAAGTAATAATTTCTATTTATTTATTTATTTATTTATTTATTTTTTTTTTGAGATTTATGTTTCTTTGATATTTTTTCATGATTTGTCTCTTCATTTTTTGACGAATGAAGATTTATTGATTCTTCATTAATTTATCCATTTCTAGCATAGTTTCAAGCCATTTTATTTCCTTCTTCTAGGGCAAATACCATTTCCTTCCATTGTAAAGTTTAGATCGTTAACTAAAATTTAAATACACGAGTACGCAAGCTGGCCTTTTAAGACCATAGCATTAAAAGTATCAACTAAAGGGAAATTTGGAATTACAATACAATACAAAGAGAACTTTACCATGAATACAAACTGAATTTAAGGAATGATTTCGGTAAAAAAAATATGTTTTACATTGTATTTTTAGAAGGAACAAGCCTCTAACAAATCACGTGTTGTCGTGAGTTAAAAATGAAAACTGTGCAACCAAAATGTGCTGTCATTGTTTTACATACATATACATGTATCAAGAAAAATTAGTGTAAATTAAAATATAATAATTACATACATGCTCACTGAAATTCTATAATTTATTTAGAGATGAATTTTGGTTTTAATTGAAATTGCCCTATTTGTCCACACTTTACTACAAAAAAAAAAAAAAAAAAAAAAAAAAAAAAAAAAAAAAAAAAAAAAAACATATTGATTACCTTGACTAGGATTTCGTATGAAATCACATACTAACATTTATATTAATAGTAATATCTATTTGAAAATTTATCTACTTCTTAGAAGAAATATAATGTGAGAGAGTTATAATGTTGTAAAATTTTAAATAGTTAAAGATAATTATTTTAAAATCTATTATCTATTGACAAATCTTCTATAAATCATCTAAAAATGAAAAAATTCGAATCTGAAATTTCTGAATCTATACCTTAATAATTATTATTGACATATATACACAGAATATCAAAACTTACTAATAAGATTTATGTATGTTTAAATGTTTCTTAAGATGAGATATATTTTTATCAGCAATTTTTTTAACCACTTTATACAAAAATTATAATTTGTAAAAATAATTCTCATAAATTTGAAAGTGTAAAAAATTGAATTTTTTATTTTCAAACCATTTTAAAAATCATTGTATTATTTCTTAAAATAATCTAAAAGATGTTCATTTATACAGACAGTTGTACAGTTAAGAGATTCAAATTATGCTTCTTAAGGATAATTAAACTGGTATGGAAATATAAGTAGTCTTATAAAAATAACTATCTGTTATATCCAACATAATGGACTACATAATGTATTACATAAAATTGATAAATCTAATTTCATGATTACATAAAGTAACTATTTCATTTATTTACCTCAATAAAGCTAAGAAGTAATTGTGAGATTAAATTTATTTAATTATGAAATTCTTTTTATTTTTTTTTATTTTAGCTTTTGTAATATATTTACATCATTAATTAGTTTTGTTGTAACTTAACTCTTAAAATATATTTTGCATAAAACATAACATATACAAACAAATAAAAAAATATTTTACTTGGTCTTACAAAGCATCTTTCAACAACAGTCCTAGTGTGGAAAATAATTGTTAATGTATCAAATTCTAAAACTGATCGTATCAATTGTTAATGTCCTCAGATCAACTGGGCTGTATCACCGACAACTCCACAAATTTAATGAAGATATGGGAGAAAATGATTTACCATATCATACTGCTATACTTTGACTCAGTTGCGAAACAGTCTTGCAGTACTTTTATGAACCTCGAGCAAAAATCGATTTTTTTTAATAAAAAACATCCTCCTCTTACTGAATTACAAAATAGCAAATAGCTGAGGGAATTAGCATTCTATGTCGATTTTACAAAACACATGAACGAAATAAATTTGTGATTCTGAGGAAGAAACCAGCTTCTTCATGGTCTACAAATATGAAATCATTCCGCAAAAATAATATTGCTTCAATCTCATTACGTAAAAACTATTTCACACATTTTAAAACAGGTGAAATATTCAGACTCATTTCTGAGTTTAAGTTTTCAGTTTATTTTGTAGCCGAGGTTTTGAGAGCCTGTAGGGTAATTTTTGATACTCGTTTCACTGACTTTGATGTCATTGCAAATGAAATTAAATTTTTTTTTTAAATTCTTTTTATACTGACATTGAATCCCCATCTCCGGAACTTCAAGTGGAAATATTGATTTACGGTGCATGTTTAAGAAAAAATAAGAAAAATTAACTTTGTTGGAGTTTTATAGCAATATCGATGAACTTCCTCAGACACAATTTGATAATTTACATAAATGTTTCTCTTAGGATGTTTTGTGTTCTTGGTACTACTTTCTTGTGTGATGCAACATTCTCTAAAATAAAGTACATAAAAAATGTTTATAAATGTAAAGAAAAAAAATGAGCATACTGAAACACTTTTAATAATTGGTACAAGTAAAATTCATCCACAATTACAAACTATTGTCAGTGAAAAATTACAATTACATAAATCTCACACACACATTAGTATTTTTTTTTAAATGTGGGTAAAAAAAATACTAATGTGTATAATAAAAATACTTTCGTGGTTTTATTCGCTTTAATTTAACTTTTCCATTCTTAAGGATTTTTCAGCATAAAAAACATATGTTTGACTAAAAATATGAAAATTCCAAACATAGATATACATATGTATTCAATACTCTTTACCTCAACATAGCAACTGATGGTAACCGCGGGATGTTCTCCTGTTTATAATGTTAGTAGGATACATTTCAATATATGTTTGATGTTATGCTTAAGTTAAATTTTCTTCGTATTATCCTTATCATTAAGCTTTAACCTAGCAAGTAAATAAAGCATATTGATTGTGATTGTGTGTGTGTGTGTTTTTTTTTCCAAACTTATGACAACAACAATAAGCCATTTACAGTTGTGGGTCTGATTAATGTCATTGACTTGACCGAATTTGTCCCCTCCGTTAGTTGCAATTTAGAGACCCCTGAACTATATAAAAACAATATTTCTGCATAGAAAAATATTTTTCTTGTCACAGGGGCAAATAAAAATTCATTTAATTCCATATAGTTACATTTCAAACTAAATTGGCTTAAATATTATTTTATTGAGTAAAATATACGTGAACATTCAAAAACTCCCAAATTTTAATTTATATAAAGGTGGGAATTATTTGTTATTTATGTATGAAATTGTAAATGTAATGATTTCAAATTTAGTTTTAAATATTTCATTGAGTAAGCTTATCTAATATTTAAAAACATTATAATGTGTGTAACAATGGCGATTTTATCATACAAAACCAATCTTTATGAAGCAAGTTGACAATTTGAGTACTAAAATATTTGTTCTTATACATTCTAGAAAAAAGTATTTGATAAATAATATATAAAAGATGTTCATTTTTCTCCTAAAAATAAAACAATTAATTAAATTTTATTGCACGATGTTCCAAAATATGAAGTTCCACTTTATTATTAAGAAATATGTGAACAATGTATTCATTTATTTTTTGAATAAAACATTATTTGGGCACAAAACTGTGAATGGAATTTTCTTTGAGAAAAATAACTTTTTAAGAAAAAGGGCTATGGATGTATTATATTTTGCTCCCAATCTTTTCTTCTTCGCTGATGTATAATGAACTTCACCTAGAGTCTCATTAAAGCCATTTTAGGTCTTGTGTGTTTAATCACCCCGTTTACTTTAATAGCTTATGCATATCCTTTAAAAGCTATTGGCTGACGTAAATTCTTCACATTAAATAAATAATAAATATGAAATCCAACTATTAGTCCATGTTGTAGTTATAAGGTTATTAAGAAAATAAGGATATTAATGATGTTACTTACGAAAGAGTATAAGATAGGCAGTGTTTTAATTTCTGAAAGGAAAATGAATTTTTAGAGATACTACTTGTGATTTATAAGCAATTATATTGATAAGAGTTTATTACACTTAGTTTAAAGCAACAAAAATCACTTATAGTTCCTTTAAAATTTATAAATTAAATAGAATTATATCTTAATTTATAAACATACAGAGAAATTCGGCATGCATTTTCTGAATTAAAATAGTTAAAAATGGATAACTTCAATTAATGATATTCAAAATTATATAACTGAAATTCAATTATTACTTGAATAAATTAATTATTACAGTGAATATTAGCTGCTTTTATTTTGTTTAATATTTCTTTGACGTTTCCTGATTTTTTACTCAATAAACAAAGATATTTAATCTTTAAATTAGGCAATATAAAATGTAAATTTTAAACTGATTTACATTGGTAAATTTTTTACAATGAATATACATTTTTAAATTATCAATGTAAATCTTGTTAAACAGTATCAAAAGTGAATAACTACACACATACTTTAATATTTTTTCTGTCGAATTATGGTACAAAGTAATGCATTTTTCTATTTACTATAAATTTTCTAAATTATGAATACTGCATTTGTACAATATTAAATTCGAAACTATTGAAAAATACAAATATTAAATTCGAAACTATTGAAAAATACAAATACTAAATAAGAAACTGTTGAAAAATTTGTTTGTGAATAATTGGTGTGTTATTGTGTTAATAATTCTTTGGATCTACATTCATTTTAATATGAACTGTGGAGAGTTTTATTTTAAAAATATGTAAAACAATATAATGTTATGTCTTGAAGATAAATATGTTCATTTTAATAATATTCTTATAAAGATATCTTTAAAGGTACATATATTATCAGTGCATGCTATGCTATGATTAGTGATATTGGATGGAAAAATAAAAGGCATTAAAGTGCCACTGAATTGATAATGTGTGATGGTCATTCCCACCTTGTTCCAAAATATCCCAAAAATGCTCTTAGACACCAATGAGAGAGGTTGGTACACGCACCAAGTATTCCAAACACTGTCACGAAAAAAACACACAAGACCATGATTAAGCCACCATGCCCCAATAATGATTAAACCTGGAATGCAGGATCCATTGCTTCATGAGCATAACCTCATATTATGAACTTCCTGTAGCCGTTAAGTAGTCAGAATCGACACTTATCACTCCATGCTGTTTGTTCCCTAATTCAGTGGCACTTCAGTGTAACTAACATGCGGTTAATCATTGCTATATGCAATTAAGTTAAAAGATAATTTTGTAGATTTACAACATTCTCCTTAATTGCAATTTAAATACGAAATTCAATAAAATATAAATGTTCATATATATTTCATTGACTCTTGTTTATGCTTATCGCTATAAATTTCCAAATTGAAAAATCTATTAATCACAATCTTTTTTAAACTTAAATGCGAATATCTTCCTCCATGTCTGTCATTAATGGTAATTTAATTCAAATAGACTTTATTTAAATAATTATATCAAGTAAGCGATTATAAATAATCTTACAAATTCACATTAGAGGATTTTTAAAATTGTCCATTGTTGGTGATATCTAATGCATTAAATAGAAAGATATCGTTTTAGATTATATAGTAAGAATGCTTTGTTTACTAATTGTGTATTATTTGTTAATACGTAAGTCGGGAGTATACTAACAAATTGGTGAGATGTAGATTAAAAGTTATCGAATATGGTTGCAAGCAAGTCTCTAAATCGGCAGATATCATATGTCTGTCCGAATTTCGTGCCCATTTATCAAAGATAAACAAATATTTATCAACAGGAAATTTGCTTAAAGACATTGTTAGATAAAACTGAATGTTGGTTGTTTCCGTTCGAGGGAAGATTTCCAACATAACAATCAAAATTTTCATGGTTCATTAGGAGTTTCAATTTTTTGTTTATTTGGACAATCGATAAATGTTTTCTCAAAATATCTTTCTTTTTGATGTATTTTGAAATATTCACTTGAATAAGATAAATACCAGAATAATTTTTATAGGAAAACAACTATAAATTGAATAGGTCTGAAATATTATCCATAGATGAAACAATTTAAGTCAGGTAAGTGAAATGTACTGCAAAGGTTATTTTATATCAATGGTTATTGTAAAAGAGTACATAATTTGGAGATTTTTTTTTTAAAATTAGACTTATTTATAAAAGTCTTGGGAGTACATTCTACTCATAATCCTTCAAAAAAGCCAAACTGTTGTTATAAAGACAACTAGTTGTTTCCAAATAATAAATTTGACCCTCTTTGTAAGTTTTACTAACTGCATTGCCATAGTAGGTAAGCAAGTGATTGGTAGTAAACTTTTGCCTCAAGGTATTATCTTTTCCATCATACTATGTTTATTATAAGAAAAGCATGTATGAATTTAAATAATAATCGAATGTTTATCTTTCATTCATATAGCAGATATAATTCATTATAAACTTAAAAGTTTGTCCTTGATTTCAGTTGATCCATTACAACCACTTTTTCATCATATTGCTTAAAAAGAGGAAGACCCTTTTGACAATGGGTATTTCCATATAAAAAGAAGTGAAGATAAACAAGAATTATATAATTATATAAACAGTTGATATAATTATATAAACAGTTGATAAAATTTAACAACGTTACTAGATTGGTTGTTGTCGTGTGCCAGCCAGGCTGGCAATATAGGGTGCGCTGCTCCACTTTTCCAACTAAATCATATTTGGTGTGGAGTCCGACTTCCTCAGTACACACATGCCATAGGTACCCGTTTATAGGGTGGGCAACCATTCACACACACACACACACAAAGAAAGGACAAAGACAAGAAAGAGAGAGGGAGAAAGTACATCCATGCCCGAGCTAGGATTCAAACCCAGGTTCTAACTTCTGTCATCTTTAGCTTTCTTGAAAATCGTACGCTCACCACCATCTTTGACGGAGGACGAGTCAAAATTCCCCATACCAGGGGATGCCCACAGGGTTCTGTTGGCGGACCAATTCTTTGGAATGTTTATTTCAATGGGATTCTGACGTCAGCATGGCCGGACCATACCAAAATTATAGCTTTTGCTGATGACACACTCCTTATTGTTGAGGGCAAAACAAGGGCAGCACTGCAGGCAAACTGTAACACATCTCTCCAGCTATTTTCCATGAGTTGTACAAATCTGAAACACAAAATTTCCCATCCGAAGTCCCAAATTCTAATCCTTCATAGGAAAACAAAGTTTCTGAAATCCAACCCAAGAATAACTCTGGGTGGCACTAGTCTAAGACACACTAAGGCACTAACGTACCTTGGTGTCATAATTGATAAGAAAATGTCCTTTCTACAGCACATCAGAACACTAAAGAAGAAGATGTTCCCGATCGTTCAGTGGTTCCGATCCATGATAACAAGAGACTGGGGCGTTAAAGGCAAAATTACCAAGGCCATTTATCTCTCTGTCATGGAAAAAATGGCAACATATGGCTCCTCCCTGTGGAGCCTTCCCATGACAGTCAGAAAACAGCAACAATTGAACAGCCTGCAACGTTATTTCACCCTGCTTATCACCAGAAGCTATAAGACCACGTCCACCACTGCGCTTAACATCTTGGCAGGATTACCACCTCTCCATCTCACCTGCACTCAGATAGCCCTCAAAACGAAAGTTCTGCAGCTAGGAGAAACAATCACAACTGAAGGCCACACCTTCGTTGCTTCTGACTTTGAACGACCTGTGCACAAAGACTATGAACATCCATCAAAAAGACTGAAGGGTATTCTCATCTACAACTTACCTTCTCAGCAGTCCTCCAAAATCGGCAGTGAATTAGTGGCAAAACCCACACCATATAACATCTATACAGATGGCTCACGAATTGAAGGGAAAACAGGATCAGCATTTGTAGTCTACTACGACAATCACATGATCTACAAGGCGAAATTCAAATTAAGGGACCTGAACTCTGTTTTCCAAGCGGAAGCAATTGAGGACTGAAGCTGTGCCGTGACCTGAGACTCACTCCCTCTACTGATGCTGATGACGCGGGTAACCAAACCGAGGACTCGGGCAATGAATGGTAGCAACATCAGTTCTATTCATGAAACATCAAAAACAATAACAACATACAAGGACAGCCCAAAATAACTCGCCTCTGTTCCCTAGCTTTCAACTGTCAGCCATACTTGGGCGTTATTCTGCATACACGGACTTTCTTTTTCTCCTCACCTTGTAATTTGGTTTTGTTTCCCCTCATGCTCTCCAATGTTATGGCATATAACCAATTAGGACTTGAAGCCCCTTTTCCTGAACTAGGGCAATCAGCCTCCAATTTGTTAGCTTCTATTGTTTTTTTTTATTTTATTTTATTATTATTTTTTATATTAAATATTGCAGCGATGCAGATGCTCCCAAGCACCTGTTAGAGGTCTAGGGAGCTCTCGGTGTGGGGAAGCATTTACCAGTTAACCACATGGTACAGTCCGGGGTCTCCCCACACAGTCAATCAATCAATCAAACCCAGGTTCCACCCATCTGTAGTCAGGTACGCTAACCACTAGACAGGTTGGGCGGTTTCCACTAACGCTAACCACTAGATTGGTTAAAATGATTGAAAAAAAAAATTCATCAGTGTTGCTTTGTGCAATTTTTTTAATGAGTATTTTTCTGGTGAAAAGAAGACTTTCAAGACACTTTGCTTCAATTTTCTAAGTGTTACTAAAAAAAAACTCAGACACATTATATTCATAAATTTTGTTTAGAACTTTTAATTTTTGGCTGTCTTATGCAATCCTTTTTTTATAGTTTTGAAATTTTAGTTCAATATTGCAGTGACGATGATAATTTACATGAAACAACAGTTAGTATTTTTTAAGTTAATTTTAATTATTTTAATAGCCTTCTGAAATGGTATTTTGAATGTTTGAATCTACATTGTTTTGATTATCTTCTTGTTTTTACAAATTGCATTTTAGAGATTTGAAAACGCAGATTTTACAAATTTATAATTTTGAT
This sequence comes from Latrodectus geometricus, assembly GCA_026290005.1. Classification (NCBI taxonomy): domain Eukaryota; kingdom Metazoa; phylum Arthropoda; class Arachnida; order Araneae; family Theridiidae; genus Latrodectus; species Latrodectus geometricus. Next base: position 191 of record JAPDSC010116727.1, on the reverse strand, counting down.
GAGATATTTTGATTTATATCACATTTTTTTATACATAAACATATATATAGAGTCATGATTGTTCTGGAGAAAGATTTTATTGGATATAATAACTTCCTCTGTATTTTTTTTACATTTTTGTGCTTAAAATCAAGTTTTAAAATCATATATTAGATGATTAGGTCTATCATATATTAGATGATCATATATTA
>JAPDSC010116720.1:155502-167908 GCA_026290005.1 Latrodectus geometricus | reverse complement strand
TTTTTTTTTCTGAGATTTCAAAGCCTTATATATTTCCACCTGAATACTTCCTTTACTTTCTTTCCGAAAGCTCTTTTTCCATGGCTGTCGAAATACATCTTTTATATCTTATTTCCTTGTTTTTATGACATATATTTCAGCTTTAGTACTGGATTTTTATGATATGATGTGATGAATTTGCAGTACTTTATTCTTCAGGGAAAAAAAATTCTGCTATCAAAGGTTAGTGAAATATTCCTCAATTTTACTTAAAAATAAAACAAATGGCTTTACATAATTTATTTTAAGGTAAATAAAACCATACACCCCCCCTCCCCAAAAAAATACTTTTACCGTAGCATTCATTAAGTTCCAGTCTGAAATTCGTGAACAATGTAAATTACATTGAAAAACATTACTTTTACAACTTTCAAGAAGTATACTGTTGATGAAAAGTAAACACTATTAGGAAATGCAAACACTATTATACTCATGATCAATACTTATGCAATAAAGATAAATTTTGATACAAAATATCACATATAAGCTATGAATATTTAATTTTTGTTTTACAAACGAGTATTAGTGTTCTTGGAAAGAAGAGAAATTTCTCATTTTGTAAGTCATCCTTCATGAAATGATATTACGGTAGTTTATGAAATTAGTTTTATTTAGCATGAAAACCTGTGTTAAGCTTTGTTTGAAAAGAAATGCTAATTCATTATAAAAATATTTGCTTAGTTTTTAAGCATTCATATTTTAATATTTATGGTAATTTTTTTTTAATTTTGAATATATTTAAAACTAGAAAGCAAAAGTTAAAAAAAAAATAGTTACGTCACAAAGTTTAAAACTAATGCATTATAATAAAAATATAATAAATGAAAAAAATTGCGAAAATTCAAATATTGAAGACATTTAAATTGTTTGATAAAAATTTCTATTAAAAAAATGGAAGATGCTAGATACAATTAATTTTAGTAATTTTTATTAAAATGAACGTTCATAAGGATCTAAATTGCCTTATGAACGTTCATTTAATAAAAATAATTTTAATAATTCTTAGATCTAATCAAAATAAAAGAATAGAATATATATATTTGCAATTATTTTAGAACTAGAACATTTAATAAAATTTAACTTTCATGTTTTAAGTTATTCGTTAGAAAATTTAAAACTAAAACATTTCTAAGTTGAATATTTAGCGCCCGAAATATTTTGTAGAAAAATATAATTTTTTTCAAAAATAGATTTTAAAAAAAAATTATGTCTTAAGTAACGTGATTTGCATTTAATGGTTAAAATGTTTTATTGCAATTAAGCAAAATTGAAGCCAATAGCTTAGTTAATGATGTACAAGTGATATTTCGTAGGTCTCCTAAATTAGAGAATTCTTATTCATTCACCATTCTTATAACATTCCACATAATAAATTTATAAAAATAAATACTAATTAAGATTTTTTGATATCGTGATCATTTTTAAGTTCATTATGACCCAATGATGTGAACGAGTTTTTCATGCCTGAATACATAAGAAGTTTGAAGACGTGTCAAGGAATCATATAACAATTACATTATAGTTATGATTTTGGCTGAGATTTACTGTACGGTCTCTTGAAGCAGTTTTTCCACATTTAGTGATAAATAACATTTTTGGCAACCCAACCAATTCTGACCAATCGCAGATGAGGGATTCAGACCAATCAGCCAATATTTTTCAATATTCTGTTTATTTTTAGACCTCCTTTGTGGAAAATGGCGAGATTTTTGGCGACTTTTTAAAAAAGTTGCCAAGGGTGATCGTACAGTAAATTTTTACCATGATTTAAAATCTATCCGAATTTAAAAAATAATATTAATTATCATTAATATTTCTAAGCTATACAATATTCTGCGAACTATATTTTATAAACAGCAAATTAAATATTTTCAAGTTTCCAGCTCTTAAAGTTAAATGACCTGAAGGTATGGGTTTCAAGGAGAATAGAGTCAATGGCAACTCAGTCTGGAAACCTAAAGCAATTGCGTTAAAACAGAAAAGTTTACTTACCAAAAAATCGCTTATTCTCACTGATTTTAGCTATGGTATTAGATAATCCATTCTCATAGTTGCCTATTTCATCAACAACAGATATTTCCATAAAGTTCATATCATCTTCCCGAAGTTCATTCTGGTTGAAATTGGCAGGTTTATGAATCGAAGTAAATCTGCAAGTTTAGAATAGGTGAAAAAAACAATAGAAAATAATAAAAATAGAATTTTGTTTGGAAAATGTTTGTATTCTGAGAAATTTGAAATCTACATTTTTAGCTGAAATGAATTTTATCATTACGCGCTTTCTATAAAATTGATTTAAATCTTTTGGTATGAAGATAATAGAATAGTTTATTTGTTTATCTTTTACAGTTAATTAGATTTTTCAAATGGAGAAATGAATTACGTAAAAAAACACTAGTTTTGTGAATAGGATACGTAGTTTAAATTATTCTAATGTTATTGGTATAATTTAATACATTCTAATTTTATTTTTTATTAAATAAGGACGAATTACGTCCTGGATTCACAAGGAAAGTATAACGTTCTGGTGAATCAAAAAAATCATGCGCATTTGATTTCTGATCGGTTACAACGTTCCTGTTTTATTATAGTAGAATAATTTCACAAAATCCGAAGACAAATTCTAGAAAGATTTCTGATATATTCCTTCACTGAAAAATTTTGTTACTCATTTATTCTGTCTAAATATGAATATTGCACTTTATCATCACTAATAAAAAACTTTATTCTTTTTAGTAAGTAACACAAGCATTATAAATATAATTGCACTTTTTATATTTATTAAGAATTAAATTTTTGGATTAAAATAGGGCATTAAACGAAATAGCAAAATAGGTTCGACAAATGTTATGAAATAAAATTAGTATACTTGCCTCATGTTCTATTGTTGTATACTAAACAGATAATTTAAAAGATTTGTCTCAAAATCTTTAATGATTGAATTTAAACTGCTTTATATAAGCGTACATTTTCCAAGCAATTTCAAAATTTTAGCTATATGCATATAAATCATTTCGGTAGCATTCTTATAAATTATATTGTAAATAATTTTATGATCGTAAAATATTTTCTAAATAGTCTCTTGTACTGCTCGCTTAAAAAATGCATGTTTTTAAATATTATATAGGGTACTAATTACTCGCAGTTTATTTACATTTAAGTCACAATTTAATCTATTTAATTTTCTCTAATAAACTCAATTTTACAACATGAATATTTAATTAATATGTCTATTAAAATTATAAGGTCGATTATTAAAATCTAATGTAACTTCCTTAATGAATTTATTTAAATCATACTGGAGGGAAAAAAACTATTTATTATTATTTTCAGCAATAAATAAACATGAATATTACTAGAATAAATTAATTTTTTTACTTGCAATATATTTTATTTTCTAGAAAAATAAATAAGGGAATAAAAATGGAGTCGATACAAACTTATTTGATCAACTAAAAATCAGCAAAATATTTTGTATATCTGTTAAGAAAATAGGTCATTGAATTTAAAAAAAAAATTAGTTATTTTGGTGGTGATAATATTTAAAAAAAATCTATATAAATTAATTTCTTCATACAATAAGTAACATATGGGAAAACTTTTGCATTAAAATAAAATGTCCATGGGACGTTTTATGCTTATTGAAATTCACATCTTCAAAATAATTGATGTTGAATGCTTAAATTACACATAAATTTTAAATCATTCACTAAAAATCCTTCAAAGCAATTACTAAAAAAAAATTTAATGTATATGCACACAATGCAATAAAATTATGTTTGATATTTCGCTTGATTTCTAAACATATTTTTAGACACATGTTAGTAGTTATTCATAAGAATAGCTCGAAAAAAAGTTTTAAAAGTTTAAAAAAAAATGAAGCTCTTTTTTGTATTTATATATTATTTTATATGAAATAATAACTTTCATATAAGCATTATTTAAATACAGTGTAAAAACAACAAAAATTGAAAAATATATAAATAATTTTGTATGGATCCACGTTGCTACTTTATTTTACGTAGATTTTGCGATCTTAATATAAGAAATATTAATCATACAATTTTACATAACATGATTGTAGAAATTATGAAAAAGATTATTTATAATACTAATAAAATCATAAGGTTAAACAATAATACGACCAATTACAACCACTATACTTTGAACTAACAAGTAAAATATGTGCATACTAAATATTACTTAATATTGTTAAATTTCAATTCTAATCATTATGAGCAAGAACTATTGTGAAAAGTTAATATACTAATAAGGCAATGAAAATATAGAATTTAAGAGGGAGGAGGAAATAAAATTTGATTTAAAGGATGGACAAGATGATGGATGGATAACAAATTTTAATTACCTTTCCCATAATAAGTTTTAACTACATTATAAAATATTTATTCGATTAATAATGAACAGTAGAAATATCAAAATGCATAAGAATCTATAACATTAAGATTGAAAGTATATTTATACAACATATTGGCCTCACAATATATGCTACAATAAAATTAATTTTATTTCACTTACTGTGGATTGAAGGCCATTCCCAGCATTTTTTCCAGATGCCGATGAGATCTTTTAACACAAGGGACATCAACGGTATTTTGAGATATCCACCTTCTTGTCCTGTTCAGGGTTGAAGACAACGTGGCATCCGATTCATTAGCAATACTAGTTCTATTTTCTAAATTAACGAGTGGTCCTTGGTTGTTAATATCCCACATAAGCAATAATACGATGAATAATACCACAGCAATCAAACAGTGGACTAAAATATTACGGCACTCCATATTAAACCAGCGACAGTACAAGACTAAAATGGTGGCTTATATGCAAGAGAGTTGGCGAATCTATCTGCCTGAGTGAACAGCTCTACGAGAATTATGGTATCTTCAGATTCAAAATTTAACATGTCATCTGGTCAAACAACTTGTAACCCCTCCTTTCCCCTCACAAACAGCGTTTGATGGGAGGGAGGAGACAGAATGACAACTGGAATAGATCAGGGAACAATTAGCACCCCACTGTGACGAAAGAGAAGAATGGTGTTTACCATTCATCAAGATACCACTGATTGTGAAGTGCTCAGAACCATTAGTTACATCTTCGACATTCAATGAAATGATCGATTACGTCCAGTCTGTTGGCATTTGCCATGGACACTCCAACTTCAGAGGTTGAAAAAGAGATTTTTCCCCTTTTCAAGGTTTTTCGAAAATATATAAAACTTTTACAAAAAGAATTTTTTTTTTGCAATGTGTTCACTAATATTGCCAAAAAAAAAGGAACGTTTTAATCACTTATCAACAAATGATTTTTTTTTTCCAATTTAAAACTATTTGAATATAGGGAATTTTTTGTACAACTTTTACTGTATTTCTAATATTTATGCGAGGATGTAACAATTTTGGGTGAGTGCATGTTCTGATATGATTATTTGTAAAAACATTTTCATGAAGATTAAATAATTTTTAATGTTGTCATTACCATCAAAACTGTTGATTATAGAATTATATCGAAACAAAATCCAATATCGATAGTCATGGTGCTGCAACTTTCAACTAAAGAAAGGCAATCACTTATCGATTGTAGAATTTTTCATAGATTTTAGTGTATTCTATAAAATTTAAAGAAGATTCCCAATTATATAATTGAGAACTTTCTAATTTTATTTTAATGGTGAAGAGAAAAGGGAAATATATTATTTTTGTTTCTTTTCTTGTCTATGTGTAGAATACTCTTTTGACTTCCTATGCTCACAAGTCCCATTTAAAGACAACTAAATATTAATTATTTAAGAGTGAAATGCTATTCATTTTAAAATGTTGTAATTGGCGATTTTTATACGATTTGAATGCAATCAATCTGAATGTATTCATTAAAATATACAAATCTTTTTTTCTGTCTATTTATTAGATTTTTCAGAGTTTGTATTGATGGTATTATAACTAAAAACTAAAGAAAATAATTAACAATTAGGCTTAAATAAAACCATTATTCTGTGTATCTGTCTAATTTTTGTTCCAGTTAAATTGAAAACGCCTTCATGAAAAAGAATGGAACGTATATTAGGGTTTTGATCTCTTGCCAACTTAAAGTATAGCCATATTTTATTTCACCAGAAATTAAATTTTTTTACTAAATCACTTGCAATTAATTTAAACTGGGGTTATTACCGTTTCAAATTCACAGTGAAGTTAATTATATCATGGTTCTCTTACTATTCCTGAAATCTCTCTAAAAGTATGGATTTCCGTGGATCGTTCCCAACTTTTAAAATTGTCATTTATACGAAATCCTAAGCCTAGACAACAAATATATATACGTTATCATGTAATATAATTCTACACAGTGTAATTTTATTTTTTTAAAAATAATGATATTAATGTTTTTATTTTTTTCATTTTTGGTATTGTATTTTCTTACTAAAGCAAGCGTGTTAAATAAGGAAGTAAATTAATATATTTAATTCATTTGATGAAAAAAATAATAAGCTGAAAAATAGCTGTAAATAAGAAAATGTAATCACATAAAATACTCTTTATGAAAATAAAGATCAGAAATTTTGCGAGCAAACTTTGACAAGCCCAGTGGATAAATGAACAGGTCAGTGTTGTCGTATCCAGAACGAATTATCTTTCCAAAAGAATTTTTCATAGATGGTTGTCCTTTTTTATGCATCGCATAATGAAAATCTAGTATACTTGCAATCCCTATCAAAAGGGAACTAAAGAAATTGAGATATTATTTTAGGATTTTTAAACATGGCTTAATCGTGGGGAGTGGACCAAGTTGCGAGTGAGAAAATTTTCACTCAAGACAACTGACTATCACTATGTTACTTTGAGTGCAGTTGTAAAAAGAATATCATTAATCAAAACAATGTAAGGAAATATCACATGAAATTAATAGATATGGCCCAAATGAGCACTGATATCATACAGGGGTCCTCATTTAGGCATTGATTTTGAGCTGTCGACGTGAGTAACGTCTATCAACAACATTCTGAAGGAAATGTTTATTGAGTTTTTATCGCATGTGCGAGCATTTGGGGTACAGTACGTGCCATGTTTGAATTCTTTTCAGATATTTTCGTATAGCAACGTTCTATTACGAAGCTTTAACTTGTCAATCTACATGAAATCACATTCATAAATATCTCTATTTTAGTATCTAACCACTTTTGTTCTATTATTCCTGTTTGCTAGTTAATAATATCTTAGTTCTCTTTGATATAAAAGTAGATTTATTTTACTTAGATAGTAAACTTTTTCAAAACAAAACAATAACAGTTATAAAATCACGAAGCGATTTCATCATTTAAAGGTAAGTAAGTAGTAAACGATAAAAACGTTTGTAATAGTGAAGAAGCCACAATATATAATATTAATACTACCATAAGCAAATATTTGTAGATTTATGACGGGAAACAAATTCACAATAATAAACATAATTCAGAGTTTGGATTTTAAATTCTATTAATAGCCAACTTGCGAGAGTGTTAATTTAATACTCAGTAAATATGAAGATTAATCATTGTTGTATCTCTCATTAAAATAAAAATTAATTACTAAATATAATATAATGTAACTGTAATCATTATATAAGATAAGAAATTATTATTGTAAAATAGTAATGGATCCTTGCAATTTAAAATACAAAATGTACTTTTAAGGAATCATGACCTAGGTATGGATGTGCCACATTATAAAAGTTTATTAAGGCTATTATTAAATCTATTATAAAGGTTTATTAAGGCTATACTACACATTACAAGGGCTGTAATATTTGATTGAAAATTATCTGTTATATTGAGCAAAAAATTCCATATTTTCTTTTATACATAAACACAATTTCATAGAATTAGTCTCAACGTTGATGAGAACTTCTTTCGACCTTTACAACAAATGCATTTTTCGAATTACTTACTTTTAATCTTACGAAGTAGCTCTTAAAATTGATCGGAGAAAATGTGGTTGCCGAGTTATCAGTTACTTTAATGTTTTCCTTTAGTTTACTCGTAAAATAGAGACATTAAAAGTTTCATGTACATAAATAAGCAATTTCTTTCAATCTCTAACATTTAATTACGAAATTATTTCTCATAAAATAATTTATTTCTGAAAAATATTTAATTTTATTAAAATTTTTAGCGAATTGAATAATAACTTGTGTACATATGATACTAACGATATGAATTTAAGAAATTTATAGCCTTATGAAATAAAATTTATTACCAGGAATTTAATCTGTATTATTCCTACAGAATAATATTATAACTATAAAACTGATGAGATTATAACAGACAAATAGTATCCTCCATTATGGAAGACTATGTGCTGTTACATCGTTTTAAATAAGAATTTGTGTTTACGGTCTTATATGTGAAATTAAAAAAGCTAAGTTTCTTAAAATAATTAAATAATTTTAGAAATTAAATCCTTAATATATGTAGTTGGGTAGTTTTAAATCCATTAATATAAGAACTATTTTTGTGAAAGATATTTTAACATTCTCAGTTTCAATAATGACAAATTTCAAGTAAAACTTGCATTTTCCATTTCAGTTTTAAGCAAGTGAAAAATCTTGTCAATACCAGTAAACATCTAATAATATCAGAGTGTCATATAATCATTCATTATATATTTGCTTTGGCACATCTTCGTTAACAATAACTGATTTTACAAGCAAAATGTTATTTAATTTATTGGTACAGGCACTGATACATCAAAACATCTTTGACATAAATTCCTTAAAAAAATCAACTTCCTACAATTATATATAAATTAGCTTAAATTAAACATTAGATAACTAAAAGTAATTGATACCATTAGAAAAAGTTATAAGTAAGTTAAAGACAAAAAATAGCAATTATTTTCAATAAGGAAATTAATTTATAGAATAGAAATGATTTTATGTTAGCGTTTTAGCTATGGAATTACGAGTAAATGCATTTTAACTTCTAACCATGTTATATGTGTAGTTATTACATTGATAAGAAGTACTAAAACTTATTGATATACATAGAAAAATCTCAAATATTGTTATCAATAATTGCCTTATCATTATCGTGTTTGGAAGAAAAACATGTGGAATGCCTCTGTCAACCTTGATATTTCACGAGATTTTTTAGTAAAAAAAATGGTATTTTTATGGAAAAAAATATTATGAAAATTTGTAACGTAATATAAATAACTAATATACCTAACAGAAAATTTAAAAATATACATTTGTAACAAATATTTTAAAAATGTTTGGTGATGGAATTTTCCAATATTTCACTTTTTAATTTCTCTTGTTTCTTTTCTACCTAAAGTTATAGCTTTTGTTTTTCAACTAATCAAATTTGCTCTGAATTTAATATTTATTCGATTGCGAGATATTAATTTTTTAATGTAACAATTAATTATTGTTGTTCAATTATCCATTTTGATGACGTCAAAAATTTTTAATGGATAATTCACACAATGTTTCATAATTTGCTCTTTTAAAATAGTTTATTCTTCATTACTTTCGAACAAATTTATCATTATTTATTCACATGTGCTAGAAGGTTATTATATGTTAAGTTATTAAAAAAAATCTATTACTTAAGTTATATGTTAGTTACTTGCTTAGTTTATATTTATCTATGAATTTATATACTTATTTTAAAATAGTTTGTATCAAGATATGAAGTATTCAAACAATGCAAACATTCTAAATTTCGAATGATATGAAGCTAATTATGCTGTAATTAGTGTAAATTTTTATATCAAGTAGTAAATTCACAAAATTCTATATAAAATTTAGCTTACAAATTTTTTCTTACCATCACATTTAATTATTACTCGAAAAAAAAATTATGACTAGCAGAAATTTTTTATGCCCATCTCGTTATTAGAGGGAGTAATTAAATTTTGAGTTGTACAATTAACAGGGAATATTATACTAGCAATCACGATTTATTTATTTCCTGGAAAAGTTAACACATTGACTGCCAGTCTCTAGAGATGGGGTTGATAGTTAATGCCTTGACATCGAAGTAGATTGTATCCAGAAGCCAACATACTAATAATTGGAAATATGATTTAAAATTATTAATGAAATATTATTATTTTATATCTGTAAATTAAATATTTACAGATAGTTTCTAATCATATCTCCATGCCAATACCAGCAGAAATACCCTGCAAGCATTGCCAGATAAACTAGAGAATGAACAATCAAAAGTGGATTCCGCGCCAGCGCGTGACTGGCTACTAAGACATCACGCGCTGGCGCGTGATTGGCTCTTCAGCAATATCGCCACGCTACGGGCTAGCGCGTAATAAGCAGTCAATGTGTTAATGAAATAAACTGAATCAGAAAAAATTCAATTCTAACTGAACAAAATCCATTTATTCTCATTTAAGTAAATATCTTTAGTGAAATATAATAAAAATTTTTTTTATTCATGTTGATGATTACTATTGTTTGATTTTCTCATTTCTGTTTTACTCTATTTGACTCCGATTTCCTATGAGATTTAATTTCTCAGACTGATTTCAATATTCAATACCATGGCGGTTAACAGTTATCAAGCAGATAGAATGGAAAAACAAGCTTAAAAGGGTGAAATAATTTTAACTGAATATTTTTCGCTTCAATTTCCTATGACTCAATTTTTCGAAAAATGCGACTACTTGAAAAATATTCAATGTGAGTCGGAAACACTTGCGGGGATAAACTTGCTCACAGGTCGAGAGGATTTTTCTTTTCCAAAATTCTCTTACCAATTTAAACGTAAAATAACAGGTTTTGAAGCCTTTTTAATATTCACTGTTCTTCATACTTTGAATTAGTGTTTCTTAAAAAATTAAAGTAAATAAGTGTTTGCATGCTAAAGTCCAGATTTATTTATTTATTTATTTACTTTTTTTTTTTTTACAAAAGTCAAAAGTTTACAAGCAGCTTTTTAGAAAATTTTTCACTGGAAAAATTTCACCTCAGTGTCATATATGTTATTCGTACAATCTATCTTTCTACAGTACTAACATTGGAAAAATAATGATTTCCTTATCTTTGTATATGTTACCGTGAAAGTCCGAAATCTGGAGAATGTCGACATTCGCTGGTGAATGTCAACATTCACGTAGTCGCTTGGTGTATGTCCGAAATATTTGCAAGATATCCTCATTTCTCACTTACACCGGCAAATGTCGACATCCACAATGCACTAATGGTGAATCTTGAATATGCGTTTCATCTCTCCGTATCCGGAGAGGAGAAATGCAGATTTGCATTTTCTTATCTCAATATTTCAGGCGTGAAAAACGTCACATGTGTGACGTAACTTATCGCCTCTCTTAGAAAGGAGGAGTGACCAATCACGGTGAGTAGAGGAAGTCTAGAGGATTTTTAACCCGCGGGACAACAAACAAATTAAAAACAAATTAAATGCTCTAGGCCGCACCTCTTTGTTGACGTTGCCTTCTGTTATCTCCTTTTCGAGCTCTTTAATCATCTTTTCAAATTCCACCAAAGCTTGTCTGTGATTGTCGACATATACCGGCGATGGTCCGAAAGTGCAAGAAATGTAATCAATTGTACGGTATTTCACCAACATTTTTGGTATGTGTTGACATTCACCGGTGAATGTCGACATTCTCTGATTTCGGTCTTTCACGGTAACATATATACTATTTATATCCTTTACACCATGAAACCACAACGCCAAAACACATTTTTTTTGTGTTAAATGTTTCTTTCTTCATGGTTAAGAGTTCATGAAGTAACGACCAAGATCTTCCTTGGCACGTCGCCAGGGAATTACGTTTCACATTATCGTCAGTGGCCATACTTCAACACATACCTTTACTTAAGCAATATATAAGAATCTGAATCCAACTTGAAGAGGACTGACATATTTTGCTTATTTAAAATATTTAGAACTTATTTTTTATCATGAATAAAATAAATAAGTAAAATATAAAAAGAAATCTAAACAAAGTGAAAGAATTAAATCCCGAAATCATAAATAATTGTTTTTGGAAGGAGAATCAATTTTTACCTTTTTTTTACATTTTACATAAATTATATTTGTTGGTACAATAATATTTAAGCTAATAGAAATTAATTTTTTTATCAATAATTTTGGTAGATTACAGATATAGTTAAGTGAATAAATGGAATGTTTTAATAATCTTATTAATAATTTATTTGTGCATAATAATTTTTTGCAGGCATCATCTAAATTTCTTACACACAATAATTGGAAATATGCCAATTATTAACGCAGTAAATAATAATGAGGATTACTTCCAAAGATTGCTTATAAACGAAAAAGATTTTTATGAAGAAGTAAAATCCAAAATATTATTATACATTGTTGATCAAA
>JAPDSC010116720.1:142361-155492 GCA_026290005.1 Latrodectus geometricus | reverse complement strand
GAAGAAGTAAAATCCAAAATATTATTATACATTGTTGATCAAAATTCGTTCTAGATAGAAAAATTCAGAATCATTTGTATATTAAATGTTGGAAAATAAATCTATTTTTACCGCTATAAATTATTTTATACATTTATATTTTTTCCAAAAAATTAGTTTAAAGGAACAAAATAGATTGAAAACCCATGTTTAGTATTGAAATAGTTCCTTTGAAAATAATTCCTTTTTCAATTAAAATTTTATTTTAAGATATATATAGCGGATGTAAATAATTCATGGTAACCTTTAATTCTGAATTTGAAATATGATAATCGCTGATGCTTTAGTATTGTAAACTAAGCATGTAATAAAAAATAAAATTCATTTATCCAAAACAAAAAAAAAAAAATGGATGAGAAATCGAAGATATATGAAGTAGAAATATTTAAAAAAGTAACTTTCATTGTTTGTTTAACGGAAACTCAATAGTTTATGAATCCATATACTACAAAGTCTGCTGTATTAAAAGGGAGTAGTTTGCAAGCATTACTCACTGCATGTTAATGAACCCATTTCTGATGACGTGGCGGAATTTTAAGTAACTTAATGGTATGGAAAGTGAAATGGACCATAAAAGAGCGTGTGCTGGGAAATATAAATTATAACCAAGCGTGGTGTGAGTTTGAGAAATAGTACTCGCGAAAAATGTAAATATATTCCTCGAACTTTTCCAAGATACTTGCATTTCCATTTAAAATAAACTTCATGGCAAGAATTTTTATACTAATTGCAAATTACTCGTCTTATTGTATTTTCACAAAAAAATTTAAATTTGTTGACAGTAATATACTTTGCTCTCTTTATATTAGTTTGGGGAAAAAGAAATCCATTATTTTTACGTGAACTTTATGTAACTTCTTTTGGATTCACTTTGTAAAAAGGTTTAAAACAATTTTCATGTAGATTTTTAGGTCTTGCGCGTTACGACTGCTGACATGCGGTTAACTTCGATCATTTTTGATATTTTATTGAAATTTTCGATGATGCTGAAACCACATGCGAGGGGCATTTCTAACATCAAAAATACCCGAACGGAATCGACGAAACAAAAATTGTACTTAACTGCTTGTTACAGTCTTATATAGGACGATAAACACCTTTCACAATTTTAGCCACCCGGCTATCTTTTTCGCCGTTACAAGAGAAAAACGAAAATGTATCGAATTTTCTGTTTGTTGTCTTCCATTTTTAAAACCTTGTACTCGTAACTGAATTAATCATACAAAAAACCGCAAGAGCATATTTTAGTGTCAAATGTTACTTTTCCAATGAGCTTAAATCTGAAATTGTTTGATAGATACCTCACGAGATATCGATCACTACAGACGTCTACCGAAAAAATAATGGATTACATTTTCCCCAACCTAATATATATATGCATAATAATTTCTAGAAATAATGAAACAAACTTTTTTACATAAAATGTTTAGTACATAATATTAAAGTAATTCTGAAAAGTTCTGTGGTTTCAGTAATTATTTAGAAACATTAATATTTGTGTAGAAATATTTTGGCAATTTAATAAATAGATTTCAGGGATTAAAATAAAAATAGTTAGTTAGCTAATTGCAAAAAGTTATGATAGTTAAATTCAAATTTAATAACGCATATTCTGTTTTCCCTTTGATTTTAACTGCAAGTAAACCTTCCTATTCCTATGATATTTTCTGCAATGTTTTAGAAAGCATAATAAAATCTCCCCCCCCCCTGGGAGAAAATAAACGAAGATTCTTTCTCGAGTTTTTATAGCTTATTTCTTTTATGGGGTGGTTCAAAATGTGTAATTTTCTCTCTTTTACAGCTTAAAGAAGCTCAAAAACAACACATTCTAAATTAATTTTCTTTTGTTTTCCTTTCTCCAATTGAAAAATGCCCCGTGTAAATATTTAATTTGATGCAATGTAACTAGCTGAATAATACTATTGTGAAATACTTTGCTCTTTTCTTAAATAAATAAATTTAAAATAATTTTTTTCTATTGAAATAAAATTCAAAATCTTGACGGTCAATGTACATTAATTAATTATTTTTTACCAAAAACGCATAAAAATAAATTTCTGAACCTAAAGGGATATCTATATTTTTGTTTTTCATTTGCTTAAATGAATTAACTGAACAAATTTTCCGTTGATTATTGATTTATAAGAAAAAACAAATTTTTTTTGAAAGAACATGAAATATGGAGCCAGGAATACAATAAAATATTAATCTTTAATAAAAAAAATATATACATGGCCAATAAAACAATGCTTAATTCAATAGAAGAACTATAGAAAAAATATAAGAAGAAGATTTAAAATAAATTTAAAAGTATCAGTAAAATTTGGAAAAATAAAGAATAGAATGAAAACGTTTGATTCATAAATTATTTTGAAACAAAAGAAACATTTTAATTCAGGCTCTGAAAATTTGGAAACCATGATAATCTGTTGTTACGATTTAAATTCTAAATTTTTCCAGACATATTATTGTGTTTGATAATAAAGATATTAATGAATATGATTCTGAACATAGGAAATCTACTTTAAGTGTTCCAATTTATTGTCACAAAAATAGAAACAACCTCTAAAAATAAATTTCATGTTAATATTTAATCAAAATACGAATTGAAAAGCTTCAATTAAAACCTGTGTTTATATAGCAGTGTTGAATTTCAGTGCCTGATTTTAAGGAATCTTCGTCTTTATTTGATAATTTGAAGATGATCAACTCTCCCCTGCTTACAGTTAGGAAATCTTTCTTTATATAAGAATTTAAAGTATGAAAAGTGAGTTCTCTGCTGTTAAATTTCATTTTATATGCGAATAAATTTTAGAACAAAAAAATTAAGAATGGACTTTGGCATGTTAAAACCCGATGGTAGTATTGCTTTCTAAGTACTTATGGTGGAAAATTTCAATCCCAACAAAAGGTTTTCAAAATTACTAACATTCTTAAAATATAGAAAATTTAATTGATTATTTATTCTAAACCTTTTGATTCAAATTTCAAAATTTGAGTGAAATACTATAAATAGAAAGAACATCTTCTCAGCAAAATTTACTTTCATCAGTTAACAGACCATTTAATTTTCTATATCAATTTCATAATTAGATATAGATAAACGAAAATTCAACTCATTTAGAATATAGAAAATTCAAAGTATGTCATTTAAGGCAGTTAAAAACATCTCTTGTAATTTTCTTAGAGATAATAGAAAATATACAAACTGAACAAAGTGAGCATCATAATTTAAAGTATGAACAATAATCAAGTACCTATGTGAACAATACTTTATGAAACATCCTTAGAAAATTAATAATCTATTTGTCATTGATTATCGTCATTAGAGTTTATTGCTAAATTTGAATTATGGTAGATTAAAAATGATTAAAATCTTTGTTAGATCCTAATATTTAAATTCTCATGTCTTTAGATTAACGATCTTTGTTCATATATGAATTTTAAGATTTTATATCAGTATTTTTTTCATTAGTATAACATTAAATTTTATACAGGAAGTAAACTATCACTTTTTAGAAAGTATTAAATTTGAATTTTTTCTAACTATTCAAATTTGTAATTTCTGACGTTAGCAAAATGTTTAATTTATGTATCCAAAATTAAGTTATTCAAATCCTAGTAAAATTCTTATGTATAATTATGCGTTTTCTTGACTTAAATTTATATTTATTAAAAAAAAATTAATGTCCAGAAGATTTTATGATATAGTGCGAGCATTCATGAAAATATAGTTTTGAGTTTTTTTTTTTTAATGGCGGAGTCCTGGGTGACTTGACCCGTCCCCACAGCAAGGCCGGAAACTACTACTCATTTTAGTGTTACCCGGAGGGCATCTATGAACCAAGTCACGGAAGTACGGGAAGCATTACCCACGTCACACCACTTCAAACTCGATTTGGAATTGTAAAAATCGAAGATAAAGATAAAATTGGAAAACCCAATAATATTATCCTAGAACAGATGTTTTTGAGAAAACATTATTTGGTCTATACTATCAATAATTAGATTTTGTAAAAATAGACTTGAAATTTTCTCGATGGCAATATATATTTCACATTTTCGTACTTTTCTTCAAACCACTGATTATTAGTTCAATTATGTGATGGGCTATGAAATGCAGAAAAAGAAAAATATGTATTTCTCTTTCGATTACATTAAATTATTTCAAAATTTAATCTATAATATTGAATTTCATTTGGACTACTTTTATTACTAAGGATTCCTTATGCCTGAAAAAAGCAATATAATGAATAGTTCTCTTCCTTTCTTCAATAGTAATATTGCTCAGTCGACTAAAAATGCATCAAAAGATTGCTGATGAATAATGTTATCTCAATAAGCTTTTATAGTAAAAATTATTTACAATCTTATATTGCCGTAAAAATGTCTTTAGATCTTGAATAAAAGGCAAATGCATCTAAGTATTCCATTTGCGATTTTCAGACTTATGAAAAATTGCGACATCTTTTGGTTGTTTTTTCCCAGACGTCTGGAAAGGTAAAGCATTTGGAACATAAAATAAAGAACTAGATTAAATGAATAGGCAACTGCTTTGGAAATTTCGAATCATTATGATGATATTGCCTAGTGTAGGAGTTATAAAGACAAGTTTTAGGTCATATAACCTCATTATTATCCACGTTTGTCTTTTTTAGAAAACATTGATGACAATATCATCAATAAGTATCCGTTGAAGAAAAAATTATACGAGGTAGTTTCCAAAGTTTCTCCAAAAATTTTAAGAAAATAAGAAATTATGCTCCTTTTTAAACTTTTTAATACAGTACTCAAAATTTTTTGCTATACTAAAACAAGCCTATTTAAATAATAATCATATATTAAAGTTATGTCTAAAAAATATACGAGTGTATTATTAGTACGAGTATATCGTTGTTGATTAGTAAATGAAAAACACTAAGACCCGAAAAAATTCTGAAATACCTTCTTTTCCTGTTCAAAACATTTTCCTAAATTTTTAAATGCAAGTAAATAAATAAGTACTAAAAAATAGATTAAAATAAAAATAAAAACAGTTTTTTAATAAATATATCCTCCTAAAAAAGCGGATAATTAAACTCGTTTTGACCACTATAACGAATTTCATTAAAAATCCTTGTTCAGTGATAAATTTACTTAGTTCAATTTTACATATTTTACATCATAAAAATATTTTGTTATTAAAAATCATGCTCATGAATTTCAAGAAGCATACTTATTTTATAATGTGCTTTCTCTTCACATTATCATAAGAAAATTATCATTATTAGTTAAATTAGTAAAAACAAAACAAATAAAATTTTTGTTGTACTCTCAAATAACAGTGAAATTCACAGTCAAACATGTTTTATTAATGTAAAGAGCAATGTTTCGCAATTGATATTATTATTGAGAAGAATACAAAATTAATTTTCGGAAGAGTATTGATAGAGTAAAAATTAATAGTTATAATTTGGATTGTAATAATTAATGAAACAATTTCACACAGACAATTATATTAGGCCTTCGAATCAGACGATGTTTTACATTTAAATTAGAGAATCAGTTATAAATTAATAAATATTTATAAAAGAAATTTCTATGTTACTCTCTTGTGAAGACTCCATATTTCTTTCCAGGAATTTTGCCAAGAGGTTTTATGCTTATGTCATAAAATATTTAAGACAAGTGCTGAACTGTTTATATTCAAAGACGAGTTGGTATCAAAGAACTTGTGATAAGCACATAAATGTGATTTTTCTTTAATAACGTGTTAACATGTTGGATAAAATATTTTATCATCTTTGCATGTTAAATATGCAATCAAAAAGGTGCTGTAAATTATGATATAAGCAGTAATTACATATATCGTTAAAAAAAAAAGAAATTTAATAGAAAAATGATTAAAATTAGAGTGTATGACATAGAACAATATCAATTATAAATCAAGTGAAAAATTATGGGCAATTCAATATTAAAGTTACATTAGCAATTTACATAAAAATACAGGTATATTAGCAAATAAATGTAAGACTTATCACAACTTTTAACCTATACAGCCATATTATGGGAAACAACAATTACTAATTTTGATTTAAAGCTATTTTTGAAAATGATTAATAAAATAAAAAAATAAAATTTTATAAAGATGAAAATGTTCAATTAAATAAATTCCAGTAATATTTTTAACTGATAACTCTCATAAGTAATGCATATTAAGCATATTATTTTGTAAAAACTGTAATATTATGTGTAAAACTAATGTATTAGATGTTTGTAAATTAAATTATTTTTTAGTTAAAATGTATTATATTAATTGTTAAAAATTAAATTTAATCATGAAATCTTCTATGTTTAATTTTGAGCTCAGAAGATTTTATTTCTTAAGAAAAGTAATTTCTAGAATTGATAGGGAGTTAAAATTTGTTCTGAAAAGATTGTTTCAATGTAACTGAAATATTTTTTTTCTGTAAATTTATTAAAGGTTATTTCACATGCATTTTTATTGAAAACATGTATATTTAGCAAACGCAAAAGTATTCAGAAGGCAAATTTTATCTTGTAAAATAAAATATAAACACTTACAATGAACAGTAATTTAGCTTTTAATAAAGATAAGCATACTACAGTAAACAGCAGAAATTTAATCTGGCAACAAAGTATTTATCAATTGATTAAATTAAAATATTCCATAAGCTACAAAAATAAACTTCCAAATATTAGAAAAATAAAATATTGTAAATTTCTCTTCTAATCAGAAAAAAAAATTAGTTTCATCGAAATTAAGAGAGATGAAATGATCTGGCAAAAAATGAGAAAATACTTTATATAAGAAATACTTTAATGCCAAATTAATGCGCCAAGTTAAATGTGGATTATGGTTATGATGAGGACAATGTTTTAGAACATAAAAAAAAAAGTTCTTTTTATAATCTCAGCATTGAGATAAAAATAGATTTCTATTTACAAACTAATCCCTTATAAAAACAGGATTTCTGAACTAATACAATATCGAGAGATGTCATATTTTCTATTTTAAGAAGTTATTGCATCTTTTGCTGCTTAATGTACTCAGTGAAATTCTAAATTTGTGAGACATAAGTTTAATGCCACTTATATAAAAATAAAAGGTGTTGACTATTATTCTTATTTATTATTCAGACAGCAAAATGTTTCCTAAAAATATGGAAATCGCAAATATTGTCAATAAATTCTTATTCTTAATGTTGTCAAAACATGGGACTGAATGATTGGCGATGTATAAATAAATCTGCATTTATTTGTTCTCATATCTAAAGACAAAAGTGTTTTTGCTTATTAGATTATGCCATCACATACTTTAAATTATTTTACTCAATATTTTTCATTTTCTCAATAATGTCTATCTTTTGTCTAGATTGGAATGAGTTTGCTAAATGGAAGCCATTCTATTCTTAATACCTCTGAAATAATGCCATAGATATTTTTTTGGTTTGTTATAAAAACTAAATTTTTTTAAATTGTAGATTTTTGAAATTTTAAAAATTATGGTTCTAAACATACTTTATTGATAGATTTCAGAATTTAGCAATAAAGTTCATTTTTTAAAAATTTTTTGGTCAATTACTTTTAGAACATGCAGTCATGTTCTCATTACTATACCACTACTTTTGACATAACATTTAATTCCTCATATTTTGTTTTTATAAATGTTATAACTATAAAACATTCAACGATTTGTGTTGCGAAACTTTTCCTTAATACTGTTGTTTTTTGTAATTAATTCTATATTTTATTAATTACCATAAAAGCAAAAAGAAATACACACATTTTATTAATATATTTTTAGAAAACCTATCGATTTAAAGTACATTAAATAAGATATACTTGTTTATTGTACTTTAAATCGTTAAAGTTGACAAGTTTACTCATAATTTAATTTTATTATTTTTCCATTGCTTATCGAAAGGAATATAAGATTAATTTTTTCATTCATTTTCTATTTTTTTTACAGGAATTATTAATTTATATTTTATTAATTATTAAATATTTATAACATAATCTAATAAGAATTATAAAATTTTATAGAAACATTTCAGTTTAAAGATTTAATTAAAAAAATTCAGTTTTAATGCAATATAGATGCGAGTATATTAAAGGAGTTTTATATTAGTAAAAAGTGAGGATTATTAGTAAGAAGTAAATTCTAATTTAAACTGTTTAATTAAAACTCTAATTGAAACTGTTAATTGTTTTCTAAATGCACACACTTTTAGTAATCTTCCTCTCAAAATAATGACAAATTTTAAAATTGTTTAATTTATAGTTAACTCCTCCTAAATTTTGCATTTTTCTTAAAATGTGTTATAAATTTGCCCACTTTTAAGGGGAATAACTTTAAATAAATAATGACTGAAAATAAAACTACTAAAAACACATTAGTTATAGTTTAAAGTTTCCAATAAAAAATTTAGTGAATATATAAATCTACTTTGTTAGTGAAATAAATAAATATGTGTAATAATTTTTAAAAGTCAATGCTTTCAATATATTAATGAAATAAACATTTTATTATTTTGTTATGTGTAAATATTATTTTATATCATATTTCGATTTTTCTTGTCTTTTCAATACTCCACCTCTCAGTTTTTATTTCTTTTGGGCGTTCATTCTCTGTAAACAGACATAAACTTTTGAATTTTACTTTTCCCAATTAATTCTCTTTAATAGGTATATAGAAGCTCAGCATCCTGCATCCAGAGCCACTTCGAAAATGGAATTCGAAATCGATCAATTTTCAACTTCTTTTTCCTTAAATTCTAAATATTAATCCCTGTTAATAGGGGTGGGCTGAACTTTTAGTACTTCAGCCAAAAAGTATCGCCGTAAAATTGTCATGCAACTGTTCATCTCATAAGGATACGCCCACACCACCCTCCGATCATTACGTCACTCAATCGATCCGTTTCTTCCTTCCATCTCTCCCCGTTCCTTTTCCTGAAAGCAGGAGCATCGTTTTGCGGAGCGCACACACACAAACTCCACTGCAACTCCGGACGCAACCTCAGAGTTGTAGCGTGTCGAAAAGTAGTTACAAAAGAGAGTTTCGTGGGCTAGGAGGGGAAACAGTGGAGTTTATTGAGGTTCTCGATGGAATGTGAATATTTATTGTGATCGTCTGCCGTGACAGTGAGAAGATATTCTGATTTTTTCGTCGGTGGCTCGGCCACTAGCTCACGATGCATCGCTGGATTATTATCGTCTGCGTCTTTTTGGCGGGAATGGGAGAGGGTGAGTAGTATATCTTGTTGTAGGAAATAGAGTAGGAAGTAAATGGAAAACAAAGTTAATTAAAAAATGAACGGGATTTAACAAATAGTCCCTAAAGAATTCTCTTAAAATATTAATTTCCGAAATGTAGGAATGAAATTTTTTTAATTTTATATTTTGTTCGACTGCGAACCGAAAGTGTGATTTGCTCATCAAAAGGAAATATTTTAAATTATGAAACTGTTTCAGACACAAGTTGATATTCTTAAAAATAACAATTATTTAATATCTTAGTATAGTAAAAATTTCTATACATTTTATAAATATTTTCTTCAAATATAAAACATATGAAAATTTAAAAAAAAATATATACCAAAATTGAAATCTCTTATAAACAAATCAATTTTAATTATTTTCAATTCCTTTCATCTTTTAAAGTCTTAATTTTACTAATTTATTTCTGTCATTTGTATCAATTAACAAAATGGATTTAAAAGGTTAATTGATTCATCTAAATAGTTATTATTTTAGTTTCAGTTAACTGAAAAATTGTCATAACCAAACATAATCAATGTAATGAAACAAAAATTATGCTATTTGTTTTAAAAATAGGAGTTAATGTTTTCTTTTCAAATGATATTCTTCTGATAAAGTATAACTTTTAATAGCATTGGAGTTTCAAAAATAGAAAAACAATGTAACTAAAAGGAGTAGTTTCAAGATCTAGAAATTCTAAGTTTGTATTAAAAGAAAAAACTTGGAAAACTTTGATAGATGTTTATTTTTTTTATAGTTTAGTATAAAATCCTGCTTACCGTGTTAAACTTAATTGTGTATATTGTCAATAAAAAATTACACAAACGCAAGCTTTATGTGAGCTGATTTGCTTTTTTCTATAAATTGATATCGAAATATACTTTTTGAATCTCTGATAATCCTAAGATAGAAAAATGTAGCACGAATTTGAATTTTTGAAATAACTGAAAATTTAATTTAATATTGAGGATAACTATTTTAATAATAGTTATTGAGCTGGTGAAGTTCTGAGGAATACTTGTTTGTGTCTATTAATTAAAATTTTATAATCGAGATATGTTTTTTGAAATAAACTAATTGATGATTTAATTAAAACGATCTAGATTTAAATATTAAAAGGTGTAAAATAGCTGTATCTTAAAGTGACTAGTCATAGCATAACACTTAAATGTTTACAGTTCGTATTCAAAATGGGGTTAATTATGAAACAAAAAAAGTATAGTGCAATCAATTATTGACAAAAATAAAAAAGTATTGTTCTTTAGAATTTCCTGTGTCTCAAAGATTTTAAAACTTGTTATGCATTGCTATTCCTTTCCTTTCAAGGTGTTATTTATATAAAATCAAAGATAGAGTATTAACTGAAACAAAAAGAGTTATTTAAAGAATACGTTATATATATACATATATATTTTAAGATATATTATAATATATTTTAAGATATATTATAATATATTTTAAGGTGAAAAATGGTAAAATTATATACATAATTTTACAATTTATCACTTTAAAATATTTGTGAAATTTTGTAGACAATCATATATAGAATGGGCAATCTAAAACTCATGAATTGTGCCTCTAATTAAGACATTATTCAAAGTGAAAAGTTGTGTTGAACAATAATAATAAATGATGTGAAAAAAATATTAAAATCTCAATAATTTAATGAAAATTTTTATATTTCTTAAATACATAATGTGTGAAAGTCAATACTTTTTTTATCAATATTTACTACACTTCGTATTTTTAATTCAAAATATGTATTGCGATTTGTAATTTCTCAACAAGTTTTTTTACGAAATTACACTTCAGGACATTGAATTAATGTTCTGAAGCCCAATAATACAATAGTTTTTACCTAACATCAAAATTTTTATCTTCCAGCTATGAGTTTTGCAAGAAATTGTATATTTAAATTGAATTTAAAAGATTTGTAGCGAAGAAAAGAAAATTACATAAGCTAATTAGATTATTTGGTACAATCAATATATGTTCAAATTATAGTTTGTTCAGATTATAACTTGAATATATCCTGAATATGTAATATGGATAATAACTATACACATTACATATTCAGGATATGTAATATGTATAATTATTATATCAATGAATATGTATAATAATTCAATGCGTAATTTGTTCACACAGAAACAAGTTTAAAAACCAAAATTACTCAAATGACTGTAATGTTTTATGTTGGGAAAGAAACTTCCTTTAATTTTAAAAATTTCTTTACTGTTATAGAGAAAAAGACTGTCTTAATATTGTTATTCATTGTTTTATAAATAATTAAATTGTCCTCACAAAAGAAATACAAATTCTCGCTTAACTTAAAGGAGATCAAAATTAATTAATTACCAGTAAATTCTAAATTTGTAGTTTATTTTAGTATGTGAGTTAGATGTTTTGAAATTTTTTGGGAAGTTTTTCAATAATTTGGACTTATTAATTAGAAATATCTTATCTGCTTTCTTAGTATTGGTCATCTAAAAACTGGATAATCAGATATTGGATTAGTTAAAGCTCAGATAAAATAGTTTAATATTTTTAATAATGTTAATATAACTATTAGAAGAGATGAAAAAAAATGTTCCAGTATTTTATTTTAATTAAACTCAAATTATTTCTAAAAAATAGTAAATTTTTTAGTTTTTAATATAAATTCCATTTCTCATAAGTCCTAATAATTATTATCAATAAGTTCTTTAAAACCCATAAGCATATTTTTAATAAAAATGTTTTCTTAAATTTGTAAATAAATTATAATATATTCTCATAAATTCCTATTTTATATTCTAAATTAGGTACTATAGGAAATAATAATTAGAACTACACGTTTTTAAAAATGAAACATTCATATTTTATTTTCGTTTAATAAGAGGGGCACTTAGAAAGTCCAAAACATTTCACTAATAAACGCATCTCTTCTTAAATGCGAGAAGCCATCAAGTACCAAGATGTCTTCCTATTATTACACCATAAGTGAAGGACAAAGTCTTCGACGGCTTTCTTGAAAGATACTGAAAGGAACAAAAGGCGGAGAAGACGACTAGCTGAATATTGTGTCTCCGCCATCTGCATAATAACTCCAGTATTGAAAATTTGCTCCACTCCCTCATTACTAATTCATGAGAACATTTATCGTTTGTGAAAAAGTTTCCTTGCGAAAGATCGATCAAACATTGCCACCTTAACACCGTGAATTCCAAAGGACGGTAGTTATTTTCCGATAATCTCAGCTAAAAGGAAAAGCTTGTTCATAGTGATTGTTTGTATATTTAGTTAATTAATTGTGTTTATTTGTATATTAATCTCGTTTAAATACTATAAGTAAATTAATATTTTAGTCAAAAGTAATGTATGTTCTCGTCATTTTTCATTAAGATCTAGTGATCTCAATTAAAAGAAAATGGACATTACATATTAAGTGCTACTTTTTCATAGTTGTTACTTTTATAAACGTAAAAAATCAAATACTTTATTGAACAAATAAATAAAGAAATTAAGTTATCTTATTTTCTACGAATTTTTTATGTTTTTATTTTTCATTAAGTTATTTCTTCATTTTTATGATTTTAAAAACCTATTACATAATTTAAATAATCATAATGTAAAAAATAATTAGATAAAAGAATATGCTTAGAATACATAATTGATTAAATTGCCAAAATCTTTACCATACGTGTGAACAGTAGGAAATGAATAATTACAACGCAAAAAAATTATGGTCTTATAATTAAATTATAATACGATAAAAATGATGACTATTAAGAGGTAATTAGATAAAAAGGGTAATTATATAAAAGATAAGGACATAAAAAAGATAAT
>JAPDSC010116720.1:49189-103959 GCA_026290005.1 Latrodectus geometricus | reverse complement strand
TATGCAATATGACGTTGTTGTGTAACAAAGAATATGGTTAAAATTGCAATGGATACTATAGAAATTATAAAGTTAAGTCCACAGAAAAGCTATTGAGCAAAAATGTATGGATAAAAGTATGTAAAAAGTGAAAAATATTTAAGAACAGAAGATAATAGATTATTATTAATAAACAGGCTTTTACTGGTCCAACTAACAATGAGAAACATGTCCTCTTTCAATTAGATATGTATGTGAATCAACTCTAAAAATTGATGAGTGTGTTCTGCTTGTTTTCAGTCAAAATTATTTATGATTTATGAAAATATTAATTCAATTTTTCATGTATACCTTAATACACTTGCTGAGTCACGACTCCATACAAAGACATTTTTGATAAAAATTTTCTAGTAGTTTCATGCAATTTTGTAGTGTATAGTTCATGTTCATCAGAAGAAGATTTAATCCGAGTAGCAGTATATAAGTATCTGCTTAAAAAAAGTTCAGTAGATGAAATTTAAGAGAATTTACTGTCAAAGTAGAAAGAATCGAATAGTTGAGAAAAGCTTTTGGCAATTTTTTTGGTGCATTTACAGTATTTGAAAAAGAAAGTTTACTCTTCTAAAAGAAAGTTTTTTATAAAGTATTTAAGTGAAAAAATATTTGCTCATGGCATCAATGATATGAAATAGAGATAAATTCTAATTATTCACTTTGATGTGTTGTTATAAAACTGAGAAATATTTAATCCTCATTGTTTAGTAATGAAAGAAATGAATCTTTTCTAAGCACTAAAAGAAGGTTAACAGTGATTGAATTTTACAATACCTTCCTAAAGATAGATTAAAAGTGTTTAGATTTTCCCTTTCACTTGAGTTAGAAAAACACATCTTGAATACTAAGTCTGATATTTCGCGCATTGTATACCATGGATAATCTAACAACTTAAGTCCTTTGTAAAACAGTTTAGGAACTGATCGTTTTGTTTTCCGGATTGATTTTTCATAAGTAGCAAGTCATATTTACGTTTCACGAGAGATAAAACCAGAAAAACTTCCTGAGTATCCATTATAACAGATCTGCATAAAAAAAGCAAAAACACAACAATTCTGGCATGATCCATAACTATGATCAATTTTGAAACTTTCCACAGCAAGGAATATTCTACATTTGGTTCAACTGACTGGTTCAAAGATGTGTCTAACTAATTCTACACCCGTTCTCGCATCCATTTTTAAGTTCTTTTCTCAGTAATAAATAAATTCATGATCAATCATGACGGAATAATATACCATGTTTATTATTAAGTACCATGTATACCATGTTTATTATTAATTAAAATTACTTATCCACAAATCTGGATGAAATGCAATTCATAGAACTCTAGGTAAGATTCATTGGCGATAGTGTCAGCAATCAATTGCTCATTTTCCAGTAATTAATACACCTACATCACATAATTTAGCTTGTAGGAAGCTCTACAAGTTTTTTCAAACTCATTTTAGTACTTTGATATCCTCTTTAATGCCGCCCAACCTGTCTAGTGCTTAGCATAACTGATTACGGATAGGGAGGACGTGGGTTCGAATCCCGGCTAGGGCATGGATTTACTTTCTCTTTCTCTCTCTGTGTTTCTTGTCCTTTCCTCAGATGATAGATGAATGTGGCCTGCCCTATAAATCGGTTTGTGGTGATATGACGTGAGTAATGCTACTCGTCTCCGTGACTTGGTTCTCAGGTGCCCACCAGGTAACGATAAAATGAGTAGTAGTTTCCGGCCTTGTTGCGGCAAATGGGCTAATGTTCTTACTTGCTCAAGGGTGCCCGCCATTAGAAATCAAAAAGAAAAAAAATATATCCTTTAATCCATGATATGCCCATATCAATGATCCATAACTTTTCAAGTTCACGTATTGATAAATTTAGCTAAATATATTCTCCGTTATATGTGATTTCCCTGTACTGGGGAAACAATTAAATTTTTGAATATAAATCATCTCAATGAGAGAACAAAAAGTGAAACTTTGAAACAGTTTGTACATATTCCTAACAGTTATAATACAAACGAATGTAAGAGAAGGCATTTATATGTAATTTTTTCGCAAAAAATAAGTATGTATCTAATGAAACTCAAAGCGTATCATTTCACTGATCGAAAACTTCTACAAAGTGTTTCAGTAAATTAAATTATAATTAAGTTACCTCTAATGATCTTGTGACCCATCAATAAGTCATCTTTCTAAAACTCCTAATTTAATTTGATATCTAGAATTCCGATCGTAACTTTTGGCTTGGGTCATTGCCAAATTGAATGCTCGATAATGAGTTCTTCGCCGGCTTTATTATTATACATTACGTGAAGAATTTCAAATTTCTTTGAAAAACCTTTGATGCTATTATGAGAAAAGTTCATCTGTTCAAGATGAGTTCATCAAGAAATTCAAGTATCCAATATTGATGTTCATCTACAGATAAGGATCAACATTGCATTGTTTTTCTTTTTCTCTTTTTTTTAAAATATATTATAATAAACATTTTTATGCAAAATGTTTTTTAATATTTATTACATTATTGCAATCGTTATTCATTAAACAGAAATTGATCATCTTATAGCAAATGTAACATTTATTTTTTATATACAATTTATCCAGTTTGCCTTTTATCCGTAATCTTAATCTTTTTAAGAAAGTTTAGCACATAATTATCTTCCATTAAGTGAATACTAGTAAACTTTTACCCGTTTATATTTAAGTGTTGGCTTTATAAAAATATACGATAAACAAATATTAATTTTTCTTCCTCTTTTAGAAAACTGAATATAATTGTGAAAGTTCTAAATCAAATATATATTTTAAATATCAATTTCAATATAATCAATATCAATATCAAATATCAATTTCTATATATTTCCTTTGTAAAGATTGCAAATCTCATGCTCAAAAAAATCCTTTTTTAATTTTAAATCCCAGAAATTATTATAATCATAAAGCTCTATAAATTTTATACATATGCTGAAATAACTAACTTTCATTTGTATTTTTACAACGTGCTAGATAAAATAATAATTTTGAAAATATTGGTATTTTCTCAATTTTAGTTAAAAATTTATAATATGTATATAACTACAATTAAAAATTCTTCAAATTAAATAAAATTTTTAGTCAAAGATATCCAAATATATTGAATAAAACCTTGAAAAAAAATATTTTGCTTAGAAATATGGAATTTTATTTTTAATATAATCTTCAAGAATTATTATCAGAATAGATTAAGAAAATTATATTTGCGTCTTTATATATAATATTAAACAAATGTAGATCTATTTCCTTTAAAATAGGCTAATAAAAATAGATAAAAGTAGATAGAAGCGAAATATTTAAGTTCAATTTCTCGAATGTTTAATCTACCTTTGACATTTCTAAAAAATAAAATCTATGTTTGAAATTTTAAATCTCTTAAATATTTTTCTTAAAATAGAAATTTATGAATCCAAATATAAAAAAAACTTTGATATGTTAGCAACAAGTCTAAAGAAAAGAGTTATTTTATTGGAAAACAATAAAATATTTTCTTCAGAATATAATTTAGAAAGAAAATAAAAAATTCTAAAATCTAAATCGGAAAATTTTTTTGAATTCTGAAAAATTTGGTATTTTTATATTTTTTACATCTGTCATACAAGCTTAAATAAAAACATTGAGAGCTATAATTATTGCAGTTTCGAATTGAAATATAGTCCAAGATATGTCAATTTTAATTTAATTAACAGAGTGAGTATAAAATATTCTAAACATAAAATTACTATATAAAATAAAATTAATATAAAAAGTATTTTATTTTAATAGTCAATATTGTAATATTTATTTCTTATGTATAGATTATAACTTAATTTACTGAATTTCCTATGAACATTATAATTTTTCTTGAAATTTAATTTGTTTTTTTCTAGAGAAATAAGAATGTTTAAGTATTGATTTCGATTTTAATTTTTTAATTTTAACAAAAAATTTAAGATAGAGAATCAAGAATATGCAAAAATTGGAAAATTATCTAAAGATAGGATTTTACGAATCTTAAATATTTTCTGAGATTTATATTTTATTTTAGAGTGCTTGTGTGTGTTTTTTTTAAAATATCATGTGTAGTTGAGAGTATATATATATATATATATATATATATATATGTATATAAATGCGTGTGTGTGTATAATCAAGATAAAAGAATTGGAAATGATAAATTTGATTTTCATGTGAAATCAATATAAAAAAGATCACGTCTGTAAATTAAAATGACATAGCATAGGAAAAGGATGCTACATTTTATATTTAATTTTTTGTGCATCATTTTCTAAATTATAAAACTCTCTTACATTTTTTAATTGAACTCTAATTTAAATATCAACTACTTATCATTGGAATTCATGTACGTCAAAAATAAAATATATGTACAATAAAAAAACATTATACAATATTTTTTGCACAAAAATTAATAAATAAATGGATATTATGTATTAAGCACTTTACGTTTGATAGCAATTTAAGAGTTAAGCATATTTTGAATAATTCGATAAATTTGTATTAACAATTCATATTTTGCAGTTTTCAAATAAACATATTCTACTGGAAATAAATAATCATCTCTTTGCACAAATTTCTACTCACAATATTTACTAATTCCCATTAGTGTTTTTTTACATAAAATATTAACTGAAAATATTATAATTTTTCTTCTTTCCTGAATAAAAATATAAGTTGTGATAAAGTAAAAATGGTCGATGAAAACATAAAATTAAACTATTTATTCAATCTGATATATTGAAAATTTAATTGTGAAAAATATTGTTGATTTAATACATAATTATTACATCTTAGAGCAATTTTATTAATGACGTAATAAGAAATGTTTAAAATTATATTCTTTGCACATAATAACTTTTATATTATAGTCGAAAATGTTAGTTATATAATGTTAGTAGTATTTTTAAATTAGAGTACAAAATGTAATTATAATTTTCATATTTTTACAAAATGTTAGTCATGTGGTTTTTAAGGAAGAAATTCTTTAAATATTTTAAGCATCCCAATTTAAAATTTTCCAAAGCAAAGTAGATACGTATCATTTTCTCCTTTCGTTTAATTAATCAACTTAAGGCCATTAATCTTCTGAGATCAAGTAGGAAAATTTTAACAACTAGAATAAGATGGATACACGATGAAATATATATATATATATATATATATATATATATACCATGCAACAATACATTCATTTACAACAATGCAATTATTTGTTTGTTGCACCCATTATAAGTTATTTATTTTGAAAAAAGGTATTCTTATATTATATTGTTAAAAATATGCACATAATATTTAATGCCTAAAATAAGCAATTTTAAATATCAATAGTTCTATACCATTCTAGCTCAGTGGGAAGATAAGTGAGTGTTTTGCGGTGTGAAAAGATTAATGTTTTTTATTTGCATGCATTTATCACTACCAAGTTTCTTTGAGTTATGTCGAATTTTGTCATCGAACAAAAGAATCTCGCAACAAAGAATTTTGATCTATTGAAGACTAAAATCAAACTACAAAAGAATTTTGATACTAGACTTTAATGGACTTCCTTCCTCTTTCCATGTATCTCCACTTTTCTCTTCCCACATCATAATTTTAAGACTTTTTAGAAAATTATATATTTTGTAACTTTTGGCGTGGAATTTAAAATGGTAATATCGACCACTCTAAAACACCCAAATTGAGCCAGTTAAATTTCATTATATTTGCTCTGATTCCAACTTTTGCCACGAAAAGAAATCTATAGAAGTTACTTTTGACATTTACACAATTTAACTTTTTCAAATAAAACTTAAAATAAGATTTTATAAATGAGATAGGGAAACAAGAAATATCTGGGAATCATATTTTCGGCATCTTGATAACGTTTCTCAGGTTTCAAAATTGCAAACGTTGATTTGTAAATAAAATTTTCTTCAGTTTTCATCTGCAATTTCAAATGTAATTACTTTGTTTGGTGCTGTTTTGGCAAAGCAATGTGCTTTTGATTTTCTAGAGTTCTATAAAACTAAATAAAATGTATTCCGTATATTTCATGCAAGAAAAAATATAATATTAGTAAGTTTTAAAAAATAAAACTGTCTTGAAAGTAGCTAACTTGTAGAAATATTATTTTTAATATGAATTTTTATAGCTATATTATGATGAATAAATATTTGAAGGGAAATGTTTCACTTTAGTTAATTCTGGAAATAACACTCAGTAAAAAATATAATTTGGATTAATTTAACTTTTATGTAAATAATTGCAAGAAACAGTATGTCAAAATAATTTTATTAACTACGTTGAATTTTTAAAGAAGAAGTTCTCCTATATTATTAAATAACACATTGACATTTAAATTTTAAGCTGATTTTTTATTGAAGAAAATTAATTGATACATTGATGTAAAATGTTCAGAATGTTCACAAATATTGCAAGCAGTCCATTAAAAGCGCTAAGCAATAAAATATATTATGGAATTGATTAAAGTATTAGCCATTGATACAGAAAAGGCACATATTTACACTTTTTCTTAAAATGCATGAATAGAATCTGTTGCTAAAGACTAAGCAATACTTTAATTCCCTAGTTATTAATGACTTATTGATTATTTCATTGCGAAAATTTCTTTATTAATAATACGGTTCATTTCTTAAGTTAATTAGTTTATTTAATTCATTTAAGTATAAAACAAGACGAATTCTAATGGGAAACTAACATTTTATCAAAGTAAATAATGGTGTTCATAAATTTTGAGACGAAATAATTTCTTCTGTGTTGAAAAAGATTCTTTCTTTGATTGTCTCGATAAAATTATAAAACAGATCTATAGCTATAAGAATTATTTTAATGGTAGACATGAATTGTAATAAAACTCTAATAAAAATTAGATTTTAATGCATGTTTATTTCCATTTTATGGTAAGACGACAATAAAAAGGCAATTTATTACCATTTTTATGGAATTTAAAAGTATAATTATTACTTACATAAAGCTAAAAACTATTTATTTAATTACACAAACTTATATTCTGAGACAAAATATTTTGGAAAAATAGTATGCATTGTAACTTATTATGTCCCTTTCAAAGGACTTTTATTTAATGCTGTATAAGAAATTGCATCACTTTTAATCAGCAATTGTATTTAAATAGTGACAAGTTTTGTTAAATAATGAAATGAATAAGATTTGCAAGCCAATTCGTAACAATAAAAAATGGATGAATTTATATTAGATAAGTATATGCTCACTTTATATCTATTTTTATGAATTGAATTAAATTTTATATATTTTGCTTTCATTAATTTTAAAGCTTTTAGATTTTTTAAATATATATGTGACTTACAAACTAAAATAAATAAAAAAGGGTAGATTGGAATTCTTAAACCCTTAAAAATCCTTTTGCTAAAAAAGATAGAATAAACATACAGCAAAATGCCAATAGATGGAATAAACGAATCTTTAAATACAATCAATTAGATTTAAATTTCTCCTAAAAAAAAGCTGAATTGATATTTCTATAGAATAAACGACGCCACATTGTGAATGTTAACCACTAAATATGTGTGTGTGTTATCATATTTCTCTCCCTAAAATATCATAAATTATTTTAATATCTTGTAAATTAAACAAAGTTTTTTATCTGAACTTATAAAAGCTTTTAATGTTTCTGTTATTCATTCATCACAACAAAATTACTTTCAATATATCATGATAAAAAGTCATGATAAAGCTTTTTTTATTAGTTCTTTTCCTTTGAATCTTAGATTTTTTTTTTCTGAATCTCTAAAAGGATCCTCTATTCTGATTGAAATCTCCGTTTTCGTTGGTTGATTTGAGATAAAAATATGTGAAATGTATTTCATTTCTTCGAACTTTTCATAATGACTTTCTCTAGCTCATTGCACTTCGCAAGAAGTGAAGTTACTCTTTAACTCGATTATTGATTCTTTTTTCACGTTATCGCCCGTAAAATGAGCTTAAACGCAGAAAAGCTCTATCGATTGTTTTTTTTCCTTTATTTTCTGTTTTATTTTATTTTTAATACGATGTGGGAGGAAGAGATTTTAGAATATAACACGTATAATGAGCGATAATTTGCTAGAAGCAATAGTCAATAAGGAAAAGAGAACGACCAGCCATTATGCTGACATCCCTATGTAATTTCTAAATCGATTGTAGAACAACCTGAGATTTACGCAAAGTAATGAGCTTAACTATCTATTACAGCATTAAAATATAATGATTATGGTGGTTTTAATAGTTCTCTGAACAATGTCCTTAGCAAAGAATCTGATTAAATATTTTAATATAATATCCCTTTGACAACCTCTGGGAAATCACTTTTTAATATGGATGAAATAGGATAAAAAATTTAATTAAAAGAAAGATAATAGTGAATTTATTACAATGATGATGAATAAAATTATATGGCTGAAATTAAAAATTTATACTTTGACGGATTTCTTTACTCAATCATCTATATATACGTAATTCACTAAAATAGTGCCGTTGATATTTTGTGAACTAACTGTTACAAGCGTTTCCTTTGGACATTTTAAATTTATAATCTTGATAAACTAAAAAATATCCTATGTATCAACAGAAGACACCATTAGAAATAAAAATAAACAAGGTTCGATGAAAAAATTTAAAAGAAGCTCATCGGATTATAATTATTAAAAGTCTCAAGCAAAATCAATATTGAAAATATGAACAGGATGAATACATATTTTACAAATATCATAATTCCTGACAAGGAAGTACTATCTAAAGAATATGATGATGGTATTCGGTAAAACAATACTATCTACTATTTACAAAAATTTACTTTTATATCATTTGATATTGTTTATTAATTCCAATCATGTATCAATATAGAATAAAGGCTATTGTTTCAATTTTCTAGTTTTTTGAACTAAATACGTTTTAAAAAATCAAGATAAGTTTTGATGAGTATTACATTTATTTCGATCATGTTTAAATTGCATTTCTTTTTGAATTTGTGTAGAAGTATCCCAAACATTCAGAATTAATCACTGATTTTCATCAAAAACAAAAAGTCAAATTTCGTTTCAGAAATATATAATTAAATAATAAGTTGTTTATAAAATATGGAGAATTAAGTAATATTATTCCAATATGTACTATTTCCAAAGGAAATCCATCAGAATACTTCCACACGTTTTCAAATAATAATATGAAATATAGAAAATAATAAATGTCTTATGTACAGATGTATGACTATGAATGTATTAATTTCTTTTTTAGAAGAAGTCACTGCGTTACATTGAAAATATTATTTATAATAATTTCAAGCACATTTGTAATAAATACTTGAGGTTAACTTTAAAGATCTTATGCATAAACAACCTAATGTAAGAATTTTGATCTATTCGATTTCATTGCTGCAAGATTTAAGATAATAGACTAGTCACCATAAATTAAGAAAAAATCACAAAAATGACGATAACGCAAAAAGTTTTGCGGGTAATTTAATGAAACTTATGCAACACATAGTAAGGTGCAAAAGAGATAAAAAAGAAATCGCCGGACAATTATGGTGTTATAAAAATTAGCATATGTATGCAATGAACAAATGGGAGGAGTAAGTTTGGAATAGGAAAAGTACCTTTAATTTGGGGTATGATCCTCCCGAGAAGCAATACAGCACATGCCGCAATGTATGATGTTCTCAATTATGTGGTCTATTAAAAGTGTAGGACATTTCTCTTACAAAGCAGTTGAAAACGTAAATAGGATCCTAGGAGGGGGATTCAGAGCAAATACACATCACCTTAGAGCATCCCAAACATGCTCAGGTGGGTTATGATCCGGTGATCAAACAGGCCACAGCATGCACTCAATTGCTTCCTACTCAAAATAAGCATCCATAATCCCGTGTGGTCTCTCATTATCATCTTATAGAACGAAAGCATGATATATTGTCATGGCATAAAGGCGAACAAAAGCATTTATGATGTTATCCCTATAGGTATGAGCATTAACATTTCTACGGGAAAAGACATGGAGGTCTGAGCATCCACCAAAGAGACCTACCTCAAACACAGATGCTGCCTGATCCATATGCATCTCTTTCACGGATGCTTGATAGATGAAAATGAGTTCCACGTTCTCTCCAAATGAAAATGCGCCAACTATCGTTTTCGAGGATAAACTTGGATTCACCTTTAAAGAGAACAGCCTTGCATTGATTACGAGTCCAGTAAACATGCTGAATTGCCCATAACAAACGTTCCCGCCTAGAATAGGGTGTAAGTGACTAGTATCCTCGAATAAGGACCACCTACGAGAAGTCTTCGTCGCACGGTTGCTCTGGATACCAATTTTCCAGAGCTTGCAGCGATGAAGTAACTGAAATCAGAAGAAGATGCGGATCTATTCCCTTGTGCACAAAGTGACAAATATCTGTTATCGGTACACAAAGCAGCACGTTGCCGTTCTTAGTTTAACCTCCTGGATGCCGAATCCTTGGTTAGAAATTGTTGCCAAAGTCTATTATGAATCACAGGTGGACTAACATACAGCCATCTAACTACTTCTATCTGACTTTGTCCTGTCTCCCAATAGCTCGCAATCAAAATTGTTTGGTCAAATGACCCAGGAGGTCATTGTTATAATTTCGTTACACAAAATTTCTATTCTCAGAACAGCAGCAACAATTGTCACCTTGCTCTGAGACAACCATTTTTATGTTTCTCACAAATGACGCATTCCGACAGCAATTCCACTATTTTGCATAATGTCATATTGCTCAGCTTTTACTTACCAACATATTTAAATTTCATTGAGATAGGATTGTTTTGGCGAAAGTTATTGCTATTTTTGTGATTTTTCCTTAATTTTTGATAACTAGTGTATTTATTTATATTTTGATAATATTATATCAATACTTTGAGTACCAAATGGTCTTGAAAGGATAATATAAAGGACAATCTTGACCAATAATGAAGGTTAACATTGCACCAATGATGAAGTACAGACACAGAGTTTCGTCTTGCTTGATTAAAAGAATATTACACAACATAAAGTACTTTGGATTTTCTATTAGAAAGATCTTATGATTTATGTGATTAATGTGTAGAAATAAACTTAGCAGAATTCGACACCGATAATAAATAAATAATAAAGTAAGGATTTAAATAAGCAAGTATATAATCCAGAATTTCAGTTTTTTTTAGTAGAGCTAATAACAATTTAAAACCTTTATCACACTAAAATTTTCAGATTACTTAAAAACTTTGAGACTGCTTTAATTTTTTTGCAGAATTAGTTATGATTTTCAGTTCAGTGAAAAACTTTAAGATTACTCATAAATATTTTATCTGGAAAGGCAATTTAAAATGTGCTTGACGTGACACTGAACAAAAAAATTGAAATGACTTTAAATTAAGCTCAAAATAGTTCCAGCACTTGCTCACTATTTCATATTTAAATTAGAATTATCTGAAACATTTTCTAAATGTTTAATATTTTCGTTGGAAAATGTATAAATTAGAAACTAAAACTGCATGTGAGAAACTGATAGGTGAATGACTTTGATTTTTAATTCAAAACTTCTTAAGTTTAATTTAGACTTTGTATAAAAGTGTGTTTACAGTGCTCATAATTGATTTTAAATTGTATTTATTTGTTAAATTGGTCACAGAAGCCATAAATCACATTTACATCATTAACAAACCTTTTAATAGCATAACCTATTTGAGAACAAAAATTCCCAACAACTCATTGAATATATCTTAAACAAATTTTAAAAAATTCTTTCAGTGGAATTTGTGGCGTGTTCATACTTCCTGCTGTAAAGAAATCAGCAATTGTCTGAAAGAAATCCATTTTAAATATTTCAAGATGTTTTTCGAATGCTAATTAACGGTTCTGCATAAAAACACTAAATCTTTTTCCTTTTGGAATTCTGCTAAAAGATAAATGGCAGGGCTTTGAACTATTGATTAAGTGACTAAGTGGACAACAAAGATCTTGTTTTCCTGAAGCCCCAACTTATTGATTTTAGAATAAAGTGTATCGCAGTATTCTATGGTGTTCCTTTTTTTGTACATCGACAAGTGACATTCAATGAACTCCAAGTCAATGCCAATGTTTAGAACACCCATGGAATTCTGTTCAGAGTTGAATATAGGCGTGGTCTTTTTGCCGAATATAGCCACACGGGTTTAGTCCCATTGAATACCATGAGCGTTAAATTGCAAGGATTTTATGGTATTATCTTAAGGCACGAATGGGGATTGAAGTAGAATATTAATTATTTATAATGGAATAAATATGTGTTCACTTTATTTCCAGATTTTTAAATTGATTTATTTTGTTGGGAAAAAATTAATATACAATGCCCCCTTATTAATCCAAACTTATATTCCAGTTACGTAGTATAAATTTGCTTTTATATTTTTTAGATATGGTTTCTTAAAGTGAGCAACAATATATAAGGTTTTATGTACTATTTGTATTTCTATGTACTATTTATGTACTATTTGTATGAGGAATTCAGTTTTCTGATTGTTTTATAATAGCTGTAGTTAGATAACACTAATCTTATATGCTAATATGATGCAATAGTTAGTGATTACTTTCTCAACAGGACAATCTTTGTTCAAATCAGATGAGGAAAATTATAGTTGTAAATTGGTCGTTTATTTCCCTCAGTTTTTAATAAATTCCTCCCGTCAAAAATTGGTTCAAAATATCTCACTGTGTTCTTAGCAGATTTTTTCGCAAATCATCATCACAAACATTTTTTTTAAACACTACAATACATAAAGCATTTTCTCCTGTTGCCATTTTAAGGATCTCTTTCTTGAACACTTGGCTTATCATAAAAGGCAAAATAAATCATTAAAATGGAAATTTTGTTAGAACCTAGTACGATTGGTGGAAAGATTTCTTTTATGAGATTTGTATTGAACTCTAACTCTTCTTATAAAACAGTATTTTATTCAAATGCATGAAAAGTTGATTCTCCATTTACTTACATTTTATATTTTTCGTTCATTCTTAAAGTTTCTGTAGTTTTATCTGCTTTCTATGCAAATCTTTATATTTCTCTATTTCTTTCTCATCGTCACTCTGGACATTCTATTGTTTCATTCTTTTTATTTAAAATTTTTTTTTGAAAAGCCTTATAAAATTACCTGAAGTTTCGCAAATTTTTATAGCTAAACACTGCTCTTTTTTCAGTCTGATTGAATTTTCATATCAACAAATTCTACTGCTAGGAAAGCATTTACATTAATGATTTCAGAGTTTTAAAAAAAATAAATTGTCCTTACCAATTTAAACAAACTATAAAGTAGATATTATGATTAATTTATTGCTCGCATAAACAATTAAATATTAATATTTCATGTGCTTTACATGCTACATGAAATAAATTTATCTTTACTTAATGATCAATTATTTATTTTTTAATAGAAGTATCAAGGGAGACAAATCTCCAATAATATATAAAATAACCAATCCAGCTAAGATATTGGCCAAAATTTTCTTTCCAACTGCTCACCGAAGAGCTAATCCCACTGAAAAATTTACTTATTTTTGATGGGTGGACAAAATTGTAAATTCAACATTTTTATTTGATTAATATTTATATGATTATTTGTTTAACTCACAGACCAATTATAAGTAAAGTGACGTACACATGATCTCAACTGTAACGAAAGAAAAAACCACTTTATTGTTAAAAAAACATTTAGTTTTTGTGGTATCTTACCACCACAATAAGAGCCTATATATTCCCTATATTAAATTTATCTGTTAAATAATATATATACAGAAGCTCTGAAGTCTTATAAAGGTTGGAAATAAGAAATGTAAATTCATAGGCGAAATAATTTTAAAATCATATATTTCCCTATGAATAAACCTTCTTACGAATTAAAAGTTGAGTAATTCAAACTTTAGAAGATGAAATTTTCAAAGGAAATATCACTATTCTTTAATGTTGACAAAGCACTATTTCAACATTTATGAAAAAATATCTGTATTTGCGAATTATTTCATCAACTAATTTCACTAAAAAATAAATTGCCAAGTATTGCGTTACAATGCCAAAATCCTTTACCTCGCATAATCTAAAATAATCTGTTTATTAAATATGTCTGACAAACATCGATTGTCTATTATATATGTCTGGGTAAATGTTGAAATTTAGCGAAAAACAAAACTTTATTTATTTAAATATTTCCGAGAGAGACATTTTTTCACTCGGAAATGATTGCTCGGATAATATTAAAAATTATACTGTTATTAGCGTGGAAATTTTTACTCGAATTATCGGAAACTGACATAAGTTTGCAACATTTTGATATCAAAGGAACTAATTTCGGTGAGACTAAAATATTAAGTAAACATATGTAGGTTACTGTGTTGAAAATTTTCAATAATTTTTTTGATGAAGAACAATATATATAAAAATAAGTTTACTCAGTAAACTTATTTTTGTTAGGCTTATTTTAGTATTCGTAAACTCAGTTTTGAGTTTATTTTAGATAAAATAAAATATTAGAGTAAACATATAGTGGCTCCCAATAGCTTTCGCACATTAACGAGTTTCAGTGTGAAAATATTGCATCATTCATTAAGGAATAATAATATTTAAAAGAATTTTCCAATAAGATCTATAGATATCTCTTGGTAAAACCACATAAAATATTTTAAGAAATTGTTAAAAATTTATATATATAATAATAATAAAATATATATATATATCTGTGTGTGTGTGTTTAGATATAGTATATGAAAAATAGTATGAACACAAATTTGAATTCATAAATGAGTAATAATTTTCATGAGAGTAAATAAATAGCGATTAACAAGTGGTACTTTAAAATAAAGTGAAAAGCGTGTAGACCGTCAGACTGTATGATGATTTTCTTTTTATTTTCTTCAAATTAAAACTATTTGTCTTCTAAAGAAAATTCAACATCAGATTAAATTGAAAACATCGTATATGATACACATAAAATTAAAATTTCTGCTTTCAAATACTGCACTTTTTTAAGAAATAATTTAAATGGATATTAATAGAAATCAGATTTGAAAGATGAGTTTACATTTTTCTTTAATAACTTTGGATTCTGGCTTTAAAACCAATCGAAGAGAGTTAGACCTCATTGAATAAAAAAGAGAAAACAATTTACCATTCCGTGGATTTCAATATGGCGGGAGATCCATTTCTTAATGAAAACCAAAAATTTATGCACTTCCAATCCGGATGTTCGTGTGACTTGAAATAGTAGCAGGATGTTAAAAGAAAAGGGAAAATAATAACTAATGGGGAAAATTTCATTCACGAAATATTGTTATAGCCCTTACTTAAATGAGGTTACTGGAATCTCAGACGATTATTTTTCTCACTTCATATTTTGGAATCTGGCAACGCACCGTTATCTGGGTCTCTAATTTCCGTTTGTTTGCGTTCGAATAAAGTTTCCTGAAAGAATAGGTCTCCTGTTCTTATCAGAAAATTGGATTTAAATGGCCTCCTTTTCAGTTAATGCCTGCATAGGGGACGTAAATGGGATTTGAAGTGAATGGACTTGTTTATCTTGAGTGCTTGAAGCTTGAATTATTCGAAAAAATGCAACATTAACCGATTTATTTTTTTTAACGATGAGCATTCAGTTAGGAGGCCCGTAATAGGAGCCTTAATAAAGTTTCCTTTACATTAAAGAACGAAATAACAATGAGAAGAAGATTTAATGTAATTAGATAGGGTTGTTAATCATGAAAAAACGCGACGATCTCTTCAGTAATTTGATTTTATAATTGAATTTCATCGTTTGTGTAATATAATTGTTGATCAGAAGTCTTTGCTAAACTTACAGTTTTGAATTATTTGTCAATTCCTTGAGACATCTTTCATACAAAATTTATTTTCCATCGTTACTGATTGATTGCTAAGAATATTGCTATTTTCTGAACAGCTCTAAAATGTATAAACAAACTTTTGAATGTTTGATGTTTTGAAGATATTACTTTTTTTTTGACAGGAATGTATATTAATTTTCATTGATATTTTTAATTGTGGTACTTATGAAACTCATAATTAAAGTATATACCAAAAACAAGAAGAAATAGAAACAAAGAATTAAGGAGATAATATATTTGTGAATAAACAAATTCTGACAAGGGCTGAATATTTCAAATTAAATTATCTTGTTATTTTTTGAATACATTCCCTTATGTATTGCATGTACAATAGCTAATGTTTGAAGGACGCATTCTTACCATTTTCATCAAGAGTCTTTCTATTTTTAATCAGTATTATTAATCAGACTGAAAACAAAACGTTTAATTCACTAATTCCAAATAGAAAGAATCCAAATGTTTTCACTGTCTACCAATAAGTATTTGGACACCTGTGATAGAAAAGAAAAACTAACTCTATTCAAAATCAATAGTTGGTAGAGCCTCCACGAGAGGTAATTACAGCGTTAACCCTCTGGGGCATACTTTCCACAAGTCTTTGTATTACAGCTAGTGGTACTGTCTTCTACTCAGCTTGGATTAGACATATAAATTCCTTCACCTATTTTGGATGGGTAGTGCACCCCTTAATTCGGCGATCCAACTCGTCTCAGAGGTTCTTGTTAGGGTTCAGGTCTGGGCTCTGGGCAGGCCAGTTCATTCGATGAACTCCATTGGCACCATACCAAGCGTTTGTTAACCTCGAAACATGACAACTGGCATTGTCGTCCTGAAAGTAACAGGGGTCCAACCCGTAAAACTATCACAACGTAGGAAGCACATTGTCATCTAAAGTAGTGCAGTAGGCATTGGCGTTGGGATTACCATGAATGGGGACCAAGAGTCCCAGTCCTTCCAAGAGAAACACCATCAGACCATAATTCCACCTCCGATGAACTTGACTGTTGGCATAATGTATTCTGGCAGGAGATGTCCTCAAGGCAGACGCCAGACCCTGCTATCCGAATGATAAAGGGTGAACTTTGATTCGTCGCTCCAAATAACCCGTTTCCACTGATCTACGGTCCAATTTCAATGTACTTTGCACCACATTAACCGAGCAATGCGGTTGGACTTTGTGATCAAAGGCGTATGGGCAGCAGCACGACCATGAAAAAAAAGCAGATGTGCTTCCTTAAGGATGATATTCATTGAATACTCCCGAATGCCTGTTGAAACTCCTCGCGGATGAGAGCCATCGGTTGCATTGCAGTTCTTCCGAATTTCTTTGGACAACACTCGTCGGTCTCTATCTCTCAGTTTCGTAGTTCTGTGGACTCGGGGCACATTCCGACAATCACCGCTCACCTTCCACTTCTTAATCACATAGGCCATTGTTAATTTTGGGTTCTTAAGTTTGCTAGATATGTTCCATAAGGATAGCCAAATTTGTGATACCTTATAATTATACCTTTCTCGAGATCAGAGAGCTACGAACTGCGCGGCATCTTGCACGTGACTAATGTCGATGCTGTTTCCTACACGATATACACCAGCAGAGGCAGTGACGTACCTCAGGACCGTTGATATCGTCATTTGGATAGGTGTCCAAATACTTATTGGTAGATATTGTATAAGCACTTTAAAAATTTTCCATTATTTCTAAAGTAAAAACAATAATAATAGAAAATTCAAGAAAGGATAAATCCAAATGTAAAGTATTATGTTTTACTTTACAAACAATCATATAATTTATGATGATATGAAATTTATAATTTTGT
This sequence comes from Latrodectus geometricus, assembly GCA_026290005.1. Lineage (NCBI taxonomy): Eukaryota > Metazoa > Arthropoda > Arachnida > Araneae > Theridiidae > Latrodectus > Latrodectus geometricus. The sequence goes on along the minus strand of JAPDSC010116720.1, from coordinate 86,201 downwards.
AAATTTAAGAAATAAAATTTTCACTATACTTTACCAAGCATCCCTCAGTTTTAGAGTTTGGAACTGAATAATTATTAATTTCATTCAAAGAAGTATCTTGTAAAAATATTTTGTATTTTAAAATAAATACTTTGTAGGTGACCAACTTTGGTATCCAAATAGCTACCCAATATGCTATGTCGAATCAAACATAATTTATGGTATCATACTTTAGAAGAAATCCCTATGAAAGTTGCATTTTTCTTGAATCTCTTGTAAATGTTACTGATCTTAGGATGTAGGCTATTTTTCAGTAATTGGTCTCCTACTGAGAAAATACAAATGTTTAGAATATTTTGACAAATACCATAAATTGTTTTAATAAAATACTGATATATTTTTTTATCAAACAATAATCGCTAAAATTTATTTATTGGCTGAAACTTTCAAGTACAAAAAGAAAGAAAAAGAAAGATACTAGTAACAATGGCAATTTAAAAATTTAAGAGAAAAAAAAATTTTCATACTCTTATGCTAATTAATTCTATTATGCTTATGCTTCAGTTTTAACATGTAAAGAACCATTATTCAGTTTTATAATTTAATAATTTGAACAGTAGCATTTCTAAAGTGAAATATTATTAAGATTCTTAAAAACTTTTTGAAAAAATTAACAATAAGGATTTTTTTAACTTTGAAATTGAGTAATAGTATTATCAATCTTTCATGTCTATAAATTTTATAATAAAATATTAAATTTATTATAAGATATCGATACTAAAGCACATATCATCTATTGGAAAATTTCATGAAATAATTCAAATATTTTGCTACATTCATAGCTGAATGAAAAAAATAATAAAAAATAAGCAAAATTTAAATAAAAGTTTGAAAAATATTTAAAAATTTTGGTTTGGAAAATAGGTCATTTACTCAAACTCTAGCAAAACATGTAGAGGGTCTCATGTAGAGGGTTATATGGAAATATTGGACATTTCAGCAAAATAGAATTTACTTTTTAACGGAAAATTTTTGGAAAAAATGAAAAGATAAGGAAATAAAAAAAAAAAGTGTGAATTACTGATCTTAATTTAATAAATTTGAATTTTTTAAAATTCAATTTTCTATTCTCTGCTTCTTAAAACTGAGTATAATTTGTTTTCAAAATATGCAAGTCATTCTTTCGATTTCTTCAAACTCCAACTTTTAAATATGCATTATTTTAATATCTTATTAAATTCAACCTAAGTAATTTGATTAATAAATTATGAATAAATGTTTTAAAAGTAAAAAAATCTGAAAGAATTAAACTTTCTTAGCAAGAATTTGAAATCAAAAGGCTAATTTTTTAAAAAAAAATGCATTGAAATTTATGGGAAAAAATATTATATATCAGTCATATTTTAAATATGACACGGAAATTGTTATTAAAAATATACATCATAGAGTAAATATTTATTCATACTATGCAAGCACTTTATTATCTAGGAAATATTAATACAAAATATATAAATTCAATATAAAAATCAATATTTAATTTAGCTATAAATAAAACATCTGGAATTTCTTTATATTCTGTCTACAAAACAAGTCGGGCAGCTACCAGAAACACAAAATTATCCCTTCATGGCACGGAACCAATTTCATCTTGTCTCCCCTTCCCCTTCCCCCCGTGAGCAACAATCCAAATATGTAGGGGGGTGTTCGATAGGCAGTTTCCAAAGGGATGTCTCTAGGATGTAAGCCAATGGAAATGACAAAGTCATCAAGTCGCAGGAGGTGGATGGTATGGGGGGGAACATGTGGTATGTCCTCACGTTTATTAGTTCTCTCGCTAGGAGGATGGTGTCACTTATCCCTACCGTTTAATCACGGTGATAAAGACCATTTCCATTATTGAAGTGACAATCCTAAAATTTCAGCAGCACAGGGAATGAACCCATCGCAAGTAGGGGAAAGATAATTTAATAGAAGGAAGAGAAATTGGTATTTTATTATAGTTGAAGGACGTGATTTTTGTGGGTAAAGAAAAAAAGAAGCAGAGACAAAACCGCGTGCTTTCATTGCTTGATTGAAATTTTATGTAATGCTTTTTTTGTCTTTTCCGATCTGTATTTTTGTTAAATATCTCACAGATGATTTAAATAAAATCAATATACTTTAAGTGAGCGCATTTACTAAAAAAAAAAAAAAAAAAAGCACGTGATGTTAATTGATTTACATAATTTACACGAAAACATAATGATCTACCATTATAAAAATTGGTATAGGCTTTAATTATAAACTTTAAATTATTAATTTCAAAAATTAATTTGAATATTATATAATTTAAGTGATTGCTTCTGATAATGATAGTCTTCCAAATGCTAGAATAAGGTATATAAATTAAGTATATAAAATATCATCATTTATTGAATATAAAGTGAAATATTAAATAATTTTAAAATTTAAAACAAATTTAATAATAAACAAAAGAAAATAAGAAAAGTCTACTTACATCAATTAAACATTAAAATATAAAGAATATTAGAATATTCTTTCAAGTACTCATTTGAATCTCTAAATTTTAAAGTTTCGGTTAGCATTTTAGCAAAGATTATAAATTTTATTCTATTAAGAATTTTATACCTAAATTGATTAAATATTAATCTCGACACCAGCAATTTTGATTAGTATTGGACCAAAGATAATCACGTTGTTAGGGATTCTAAATTTTAAAAATTAAAGGACTGATGTTCCTTTTCCAGGATATTGTAAAAATCGGGAAGAATTAACCAATGCAGGAGGCAATCTACCCTATATTTATAGTTAAAAAATGAAAAATGTTTCAACTCTCATACCTTACTGAGAATATCAAGCTCTTATAAATAGGAAATTGCGTAAATCAAGGACACAATTAACAAACTATAGTTGAATTTCTTTTTATAGCAACTGAAAATAAAATTATGCATGCATAAGAATGCATGCTGTTTCAATTTCATGTATATATGTGAACACATACCTCTATATCATATGTATGTAAAACATACCTATTTGTTTCATCTGCAATAAAATTAAAAATATCTTCAGAAAAAAAAATTCAGAAATATTTAGCTCTTTAGAAAATTTAAAAATTATGGGCTTATCATTTATTTTTGCATTAAATAAATTAGATGATACAAAGAAATCTGATTTATTATTGTCATCAAGAAATCTACTATCATTGAATTCAGATTCAATCACAGAAATTAGAATCATTACTTGCAAAATTTTTTTCTTTTAATTCATCCAATCAGTTTTTGATTTCTTCATCAAAGTCAAACCCTTACGACGTGAAACCATCTAAAATATTTTTTCGATTGACAAAAAAAAAAAAAAAAAGCAATTGGTTATAATAAAAAAAGAATTTGAGTGAAATTAAAGTGAGGATGAATATATTAAGTTCCTCATAACAAATTTTGGGTTTCATTACTTCTTCCAACGCTAAGGCTTGTAATTAAAAAAAAAAAAGAAAAAAAAGCAGAATGACAAATCAATTACACCAAAATCTGGTTGAATATGAGTAGGGTTTTTTGTTTTGGGTAATTAATTTTCAAGCGAATATTTACGTAAACATTATCGCAAAGTTTATTTTATTGTTTAATTTTCAAATTTTAGATTTAATTTTCACCAGTTTTCTTTTTTTTTTTTTTTTTTGAGTGCTTGTTACAATTTGTTATTTAAGAACAAAATAAATAGTGCAGCATATTTTTATCTCTAAATAATATAAATACGTATAATATATTTTACTGTACACATTATTATTTTAGTTTATATCAACTTATGGACATATTAACTCGAAATTGACATAAAACTGAAAATATTTATTACTTAAATAATACGCAGATTTTATTTGAAACCAATATCTTTTATAGAAAACTACCATTTGTATTTTATATTTCAATCCAATCAAAAATGTTTTCCATAAAAGTAATTTAACCATTTTGCAATGAATATAGTATGACAGCAAAATAATAAGAAAAATAACCTATCTTTCATAAAATAAATAAATAATACTTTTTTAATATTAGGAAAGTTTAACTAAATAAAAGAATTTTCATTAAATTTCAGAGAGTCGGTAAGATTAAATTTTTAAATCTTATCATGTTTGCTTGGTATTTTGCATGTTTCTCTACAACTCTCCTTTTACTTTCATATTCCAATTTCGAGTTTCTCCTTGATACGCTTCGTTGACGTTCGACGCTACGGTTATGATTCTTCTGCTGAAAAGCCATCCATTTTTACATTATTGATTTTTCAGCGAGAAATCCATTAATCACGTTACCTTTTCAAAATTTGCCTCAGAAAATTAAGCAAAGAAATGATAAATTACATAAGCAAGGGAAAAATAATTTCATTCCCGATTAAGTTTAAATGAGACATACATCATCTAGGTATAAAGAAAATTTTAATTTTAAAAATAGTGATTGATTGACTTTAATAGATATCGTTCGATTATGAAGAACTGATATAAATATTCGTTATTTATTAACCTATGCAAACTCAAAAAATTCTAATAAATGAGCCGCACTTTAAGATAAGCTATTTTTCAGAATAAATATATTCTTTTACAGTTTTCGTTATCCCCTTGATACTTAGCATTTATTCTTCCATGAAGAAATTAAAAATCATTGATTAGAAAATTATTATTATCAAAACACTTTAATAATGATCATAAAAAATTTAAGGTTAACTATTATGCGTATAAAACTAAAAATAATGATCAAGAAAGAATTCCAGTGAGAATAGATTTTTTTTTTGCGAATATATTTAACAAAATATACTGTAAAATTGCCATTTTCTTCTTTCTTAAAGAGTTTATGCTGAAGTTTAAAAACAAAAACTACTTAACAGCATATAATCTAACATTCACCAATAGTTTTATATATTCTGTTAATTTATAAAATCGCAACTTATTTAAATGTATTAAAAATAAGACTATTTGTAAATTTTTAGAAACAATTAAATATGCGCAAAAATTACCATTTTCGCCTTTTGTTTGACGGGTTGTTATTTCAATTCTAACTCAAGAATAAAATTTGTAGCTGTTTAAAATTTACAGTATAGTCCTGATAGATTAAGCAAAAGAAAAGCTTATTTTCTTTAATTTCAGTTTAATCTAGTTATTAAAATTTTCATATGAACTTAATATTCATGAATATTTGATATATATGAATTATTTTAGACATACTTTGGATACTTCTCTATAAATTCTTCTACAGTAATCCTAAAATTTTTAAATTAACTCTAAAATTGTATAAATACCTAAAATACTCTTGTTTGAAAATTTTCCGCCATAAAAAGTAAATTTGATAATATTATTTCACCATTTCCTTTTCTTGAATTAAAGAAAATGGTTATTTTCTTTCACATTAAGATTATTTGCACAAATATACTTTTGAATATAAAAAAGTACTTATCCTTTATTTTATGCGTCACGCTTTTTATGTATGAGATAAGAAAAAAAAATCACATTATTTTAACTCTTGAAAAGGCTAGAAAAAATTCCTGAGGAAACTTATGTTTACAAACGCAGATGACAAAACAAATTCTTCCGCTGACGTTACATTAAGATTAATTACTTTTTGTTGAAGTGAAGTGAAAAAATGAAAGAAGCCCTAGAGAACAATTCTTTTTTTATCTTAATTTTAAATGCCCATCATCAAATGCATTCTTAAAATATCCTACTCTTTTTTATGAAGAGGTTTTTCTCACAATTTCTAATAAAAGTAAGGAAAATGTCTTTCCTTTCCTTATCTTTTCCGTTGAAAGCACCATTTTTAATCACGTAAAATGCATCGTTCTTTCTCTCAAAGTTGAAACTAATTCGTAATGCATTATTCAGCAAAATAATATAGAACTAGCTTTTACCTTTGAGTTTAGTTTAATTAAGATACTGTATTGGTATGCACTCAAATTTTATTTATTTTCTCATAAATCTATGGTAAAATATTGATTAATTTTTAATCGAATGCACTTATATAAATTAAATTGTGGGTGTGAATGCTTTAAACAAACTTCATTTGCTCTCCTTAAAATTAGTAACGTATGATCGATTAAAAACTTGATCAAAAGTTGTTAATGAAACTTGGCGACGCCAAGCCCACCCGTCACAGAGTCTTGGCGAATGAAGTCAGAGAGGCAGCGTCTTGTCTTCCATTTTTTTTAATAGAGCACCCTCATTCGAAGGTGGAGGTACGACTTATGGCTCATAGATGGCAGCACCACCTGAATCTTCCAATTTAGAGATTGAAACCAGTGAAGACCTAAAGGCTGACTCCAACCACCCCCAGAGGTATTAATTTGTTATGGGAACATGGAGGACATTGCGACCCGACGGATTTAATGACGACGATCCGTCGTGTTCACTAATGCGATCCCAGTCGCCATTAGTGAACACGACGGATCTTCAGCTAAGCCGGGATTCGAACTCACCACCTTTTGGTCACAAGAATGACGCCCTAACCAACCAGGCCACCGCGGCCTACAAATTTTGATCAAAAGATCTAATTTTCGAACAAAAAATCAATCACCCTACAACCGAATTTTGATCAAAAGTAAAATTGTGTATAAAAAAGTGAATAAATTTATTTATTTACTATGATGCAACGTTTTATTTTAAAATTGAAACTGTATCTTGATAAGTTATTTCGACTTTGCATAGAATATTTCAAGTACTATATTCAATAAAAAAAATAAGTGTTTATATTACGTTATAAACTTTCAATACTATTTTATTATGCGTTAACAATGAGTGTATGTACTTTATTTAAATTTCAAAGCATAAAAACATATTATTGAAAATTTTTAAATTATTTATTCCTTCCAATGTCATTGTAACTAATTAAACATTTAGGTAAACAGTATTGTAGTTTTCAAATTTTACATTTAATTCTATAGAATTCCACAAAATCATTACTATTTTAAATTTTTATTTCATAATTTGTATTCATCTGTAAAGTAAGTTATTAGATTTTGTGAACTCTAAGACTAACTGTAAAAAGGCTTCATTATAAATACTTCATCCAAATAAGGAACATTAAATTTTTATCCTCAACAAGTTAATATGACTGAGATTTCTCATTTATAAGAATTTCGTTTTGATTCGCCAATTCAAACTAAGATGTAAGACATAATTTTGATGAAAATATGATGCTTATTTAATAGTTGTATGGGAAGTATGCAGTTTGAAGTAAAATGTTTTCATTTTCTTTTAATCCCTTTGATGTGACATTCAAAGTAATTTTACTGTCAAAAAAGGTAATTTTTATGTAGAATAAGAAGTTAAATTATGTTGAATTTGTTATTCAAAACAAATTATTTAAGAAGCCACGTTAAGGTAAATTTTAAAGGGACTGTTGACACATTTTGAAAATAAATTAAAATGAAATAAATGATCAAAGCTTGTATCTAAAATTTAATTAGCAACATAAATTACTCCTTATCACTGCATACATTAATATATTTCAGCACTGAATCAATAACATTCAATTAACACGGAACGTTGATAGTTTGTTAAATTTGATTGGGTAAATGTTATATCTTCTTTAATAGTCTTTACTTTATTATGTACAGTATATTTATTGACGTATTTTTATTTAATGTTTTAAATTGAACAAAGTGTTAGTCTGCATTACCTAAACTTATTAAGGCTTTATTACGAATTCAATAATAAAAATATAATTTGGAAGGATTATTATCCAAAATAAATGTCTATATTTAATAAACTTATGAAAAAACAGGAAATAGCTACTACATCAGATCTAAAACATATTTTTATTCTAATTTTTAATATATCAGGTAAAAATAGTGAAATAGTTTCTAATTTTAACATTCTAAATTGTAATGAAATCGATAAACATGATTTTAAAAATTTTTTTAATATGAAAAATTATTTTTCAAAACCATATACTGTATTCCTAAATTATTAAAAAGTAGTCAAATTGCTTAAAACTTTTTTCTACTTATGCAAAAAAAGTAATGAATAACTACTTCAGAATAAAAATTCAGTAATTTATTCAAGATTATTTCATAGCATTTTCAGTATTATGCCATTTTAGAAGTCCATTTATTTTAAAGTTATCTGCTCGAGATAAATAAATCAAATTTGATCACAGTTCAAACTTTACGGCTATCTCGTTTTACAGAAGAATTGTGTCCATTAATTTCGTTGTCAAGGCTTTCGAATGACAGCTAGCAGAACCTAGTCAACATATCTCCCCAAGGAAGTTTATTTATTCAGGCAGAAGTTTTAGGGGCTTTTCTCATTAATTAGTTTCACGCAGATAGCAGAAATTCCACAGTAACGCCAATGTAGAGATGGTTTCTAATGGAGATATATTACTAAAATTCAACAACGAGGAAAAAACACTTGCTGATCCATGCAGGTGATAATAAAATGCTAGGTTATTAAACTTTAATGGTGACTGAGGATTTTATTATTGCATGCTTCGTCTCTAGTGATACTTTTATTTACTGTTTGCACATGTTTGCGTGCTAAATTAGATAGTTTCGTATGGTTGTTACAACTAGTTTTTCGCTTAAATATGCTTCTTATTGAAACAAAAGCTGGTTAGTGACCTTAGAGAATCATAACACTTAATTTCCGTGTTCTCCAAAAACAATAGCCCAAGTTCAAATTTCTGTTTACACACCATATTGCAGAAAGTAATTTTTACTATCGTCTGTTTAGAGCTCGTTAGGGAATTTTATTTTCTTACTCTGGGGACTTGGTAAATGGATTGCAAGTGGGTTTTCTTTTGATGGAATACTTAGGTGTGGTCATTGTCTGGTGACGATTTCATTTTTTGACGGTGTGCTATAACGTGCGTGTCAACACGAAAGTGTATTAAAGGTCTGTTTAATGATATTTCATGCTGCTTTATTTATTACATTTATGAAAGCTTTAAAGCTTGCTCAAAGATAATGAAATATATATATTATTTAGTCATTTGAAAACATTGTTTTAAGCCTAAATATGAGAACCATCATGCAAATATTTAATTTATAATAATGAAAACAAGTATTTTATGAACATTTATCAATTATATATTCCTTGTGATTTTTTTCTAAATCTCTGTAAAGAAATTGGATATGAAAAAATTAATTTTCATTTATAATCTTTTCCAAATTACTATTCTAGATATTAAATTTTTTTGATTCTTATAAATCATTCAAATCTATTTATATATTACTCTATAGATTGTGTTCTTTCATGATTGTGTTAATTTTGGAAGCATATTTTCCACAAAATTTCGATATCTTATAGAATTTTGCTTAAATGTCTTTATAAGACAATTTAATTTTAAAAAAATATATGTTTAATAATTTAAACGAAAATATTTCATTCATTTAAAGAACTTTAAACTGTACAGGGCGTCTTAAATTATACAACCTTATTTTAAATATATTTATGGACGAAACTATTGTTCAGAAAGATTTTGTGTTGGACATAATGAAGGTATGGGAAAGTGTTTGAGAACTAAAGAACAAAAATAGTTAGTTTAGATTTTAACCGCCAGAAGGCATTTTAATGAATTACATAATTAGTAACATTTATGATTATTCCCAAATAACATTACAACAAAACGTGTTTAATAGGATGTCTATCAATGTCAGATACTACCTGGAATAGATAAATGGCATGTTCAACATCTGAAGATAGTGGAAAATGTTTCGAACATATTGAGAAATAATGTATTCAAGATAAGGTAAAATTCACAGAATATCATGACTTATGCTATTTGATGCTCAATTTTTTTCAGGTTTAACTAAATCAACTGATGCCAACTGCAAATCGATGGAAATAATGAAATGCATCACCTCAACTACTCAAGCAGCTAATGAAGGAAGACTTCTGTTCCCAGATACCCAGCAAAAGTTACGAGATTATTGCAAGTAAGTGATCTGACATTAAAGTTATGGAAATTCTTCCAATAATTAGACTATAACTGTAAGGTCCAGTGACTTGAATTTTTTAAAATTCCTATTAAACTTATTTTAGAATTTTAATAATAACATAATTATATGTTTTATTAAATATGGTAAATTTTCAAATTTCTTAACCCTTTATCTGGTTAGATGGTAATTTAAAATTCTTTACCATAAATTTAATCAACAGAAAACTCTATCGAAAATTAATATTTGGTCATAGAATCAGTTCTTCAAGTACTGAAACTTATTAAGATAATAATTTTAACTAGTAGGTAGGTTATGATGATCAATTTAGAATTTTTTTAAACCTTAAGCCATTAACTTGAACTTAAGTAAATTTTGCCATGTGTTTGAAAATTAAATCTTAACTTTGATCAACAGAAATTTTGAATTTTAAATGTCAAGTTTGAAATATATTTAAAATATTTTTTAATAATATTTTTTCAATTATTATATTTATTAAAAATATGCATACATTTTTGTTGTACATTAATGACAAACACATTTTATTCGATATCATGAATTAAATAAAGTAAAATTTATAATTTTTGTATGTTATTATTTTTGTTTATCTATTCGTCATGCATATCTTCCTACAAATATTGTGTTGAATATTCAAATATTATTATGTCTCAAAAATGAAAAAATATTCACTTATTTTATCTAAGGAAAAATGTTTCTTCAGCAGTTGCTTCAACAATTTTTCCTTCTGTCTTGCTATATATATTGTATAGAAGAAATATGCTGTAGTATATTTTTTTCAGATAATACTATTAATAGAGCGTAAATTTTTTTGTCGATTATGACTCTTTTATATGAAAACACTTAAAAATATCACATGGTTCAAGATAAGCTAATTTTTTTCAATGATTTTCAACATATCTATTAGCATATTTTTGTTAATTCTATTCCCCCCCCCCTTTCCTTGTTACAGTAATGTAAAGAGAAAACATAACCTTATCTATTTTCTTTACAAAATTGATCAATAAATTGTGATTAATGAATAAATTTTCTCTTCTTTCTAACAAATGATTTATTTTTTGAAAGTCAAAATGATCGAAGAATTGAAAAATAAGATCCAAGAGAGAGAACCATCATTTGATTCTGAGACATCCATCGGAAAGGAGACAACAATAAGCTAATATTGAATTAAATCTTCCCACAAGCCACTAATATTGAATAGTATTGCTTAATCTAATTTTCCTTTAGGCAAATTATGAGCAAGTTCCCTCTTCCTTTAGGCAACTTATGACTGGTATGGATTGTGCAAAACGCATCATTGAAGACTGTGTTAGCGAAGAAGAGAAGCAAATTTACCACAATTTGACACGAGATATCATGGGGATGAATGTGGCTTTGTGCACACCTGGTTCTTCACTAAGTACAAGTAAGGAAATTAATTCAGAATTACCTTTCAGTAAATATAAAAGGCTTTGGTAAAACTATATTTGAGGGTACCGATTGGCAAACTTGGCGATTTGTGTGTGGCGTCATTCCTGTTCCTTCTGAGCACCGTGCAAACAGGTATGGCGTTGAAAACATAATGAAATTGCAATAATTGATATGCCCAGCTTGGCGATCAAAACTTGGCGATCAAAACTTGGCGAGAATCAAGGGAGCACTCTCAAGTATAGGCTAACCAAGGCTTCATTTTTGTGGTGGAGATATTTTGAAAATAAATATAATTCTTATATTTTTAATGATAAGGATATTTTCAACATTATAATTAAGAAGTAATGGCGAAAAATGAAGAAATAAGGTTTATTTCTTCACACATAGCTATAACAATTAATTAAATGTTAACTCTTTTCTGATGTTGTAAGAAACTAATTCAATAGACATAGCTCTTAAAATACAAGTAAAAATATCGTATCTTAAGATTAGTTTCTTTAAGAGGAAAATTTGAAACTTTATAATTCACATTTTTTTATGAATAAAAGCTTTATTTCGGTTTTTTTATTTAATCTTATAAACATCTTTTCTAATAATTATTTTCTTTAGATTATTCTTAAATAATAGTAACCTAATTTGATTAATGAGAGAAGAATCTTAATTCTGATTATTTTTTTTCATTATCAATGCATAACTGTAAGATAATAATTAATATTAATTTGACTTTGATATAATTAATAAGTATTTCGATATTGATTTACTTATATTTAAATATTCCAAATAGGTATTAAAATTTTAATTACAAAACTTTAACTGTTTTATCTATTAAAATTAATAAGGACATACATCCTTGTAATAAAATGAAGAATCGTTTCAACAATAAAAGATTAATATTTGAGGGCATTTCTTAACCATTAACCTGATTAATATCTTGGAAAAAATTATAATCTACTATTTTATTATTCTAAAAAATTCAAATCTTATTTCCAGTAAGACACTGCATTGTTTCTTTAAATACCGAACACAAGAGCTAAGGTTTTAACTGCGCAAACATTATGCTCTTTGTTTAGTAGTAGGCTGTTTATATTATGTGTTCCTTGTTAATAATATTAATAATAGAATTAACTAATACCATAAACCTTTTTTATCATGATGATAATTTTAATAATTTTTTTTTTTAGTTTTTGCTCACAAAAATATTGCCGTTTAAGTAAATTCGTTTCGGTGATTTTATCTAGAGGAAGCTCTTTCTCAATTTTCATTAGCAACAAAACATTTCCTATAAAACATATTTAGTATCAACATTTTAGATTAAAGTAATATTATTAAACAACTTTCTCAGTCACCTGATCTCATGGATATGATGGCGTGATGGCCTAGTTGGAAAGACGTCTTACTCTAGATTCTGAGTTGTATGCTGACCAAGATGAAGATTCATCTGGTTCTCTGGGTAGGGAATGTAAAATAAGTCGTAGTCCCATCGCTGAATTGCCCATTGTCCATGAGAAACAGCAATTTCCTGGTTAAGATGGCTGTCCACACAAATGCATGCTCCACTGTAAAAATGCTATCAGTTCTTCGGCTTGCACGAAATGGCGGGGCATGATGGAATGAATCATTGCTAATTACCCCAGTTTTTGAAATTTTGAAAAAAACAATCTACTTGTATATTTTTTTATAGGTTATAGAAACAATGAGCTTATATGAAGGAGGATTTGCAGAAATGTATTTTCTTAATTTTTCTGATAGTATTTCGCACATTTAATTTAGCTGTTCACTCTCTTGTTTTAGGAGAAGAATTTTATTTGATGAAAGTTTTTTGTAATACATAATCTTGTATGCAACATTTGTCACTATCTACATTCTCAGTTAAAACTAAAAGAGTAAGTAACTGATTGTACAGCAATTATTCATGTAATCAAATTCGTATCACTGTACATATAAAAGTAAACACACTTGCATCATCCATAAAGTATCTGTCCCTTTATAACTATAACAGTGGTCATTCATTTCTTTATAAAATTGTCTTAGAATACTAACTTTAAATGTCTTATAATATATTTATTCTTACACAAATTGTTTTTAATCATGTAAAATTTGTAAAAATCAACTTTTTTCAGGATTTCTTAACCACGTGGACTGTTATAAAAGTCTGTCAGATCGTTTTCGAGTTTGTTCAGATCGTTACATCGGAAATATTGTTGTAGTTCAAAAGTTAACACAAGAAGAACAAATGAAGATGACCTGTTGGTAAATAGTTTTATGAGCATTTAACATTTATTATCTTCTGATAAAAAAATCTTTATATTCAGAATTTTATTTAAAAATATTATATGTTGAATTATACTGATAGAATTAGTATTGCTGAGCTATTATACTTAGTTAATAAGTTAGTTATTTTAAAATTAAGGGTTTTTTTTTATTTTATAGCTACTTCAAGTAAGAGTGCGTTTGCATCAATACTTTTGATTTTATCTTCAAATTTTATTGCAATCAGCTAGTTACCAATCTCCTATTAGTGTCTATAATTTTGAAAAATCATTTTCATTTATGTCGATGAATTAGTATGACACAGAGAACGCATATAAACGTTGATTCTCAAGTTTATATCGACTTAGTTGTTTTCTTAAAAAATAAAAGTTAATGTTTCTTTAGTTTATTATTTTGATATTTTCTGTGACCTCTTTATCTTATTTTATTTTTTTACTTCAATGACTTACTTTCATTTAGTTAATTCAAATCTTCACTTGAAATGTTGTTTCGAGATGATACATAATGGATATAAATATGGATACTTCTTGGTACAGAATTCAGTATCTTTGGCTTATGAGGTGATTTAAAAAATTTTCCGCATGTGTTAAATATGATGAATTTTAAGATCAGATTTCATAAAATATAAATGCGGTTCATAAAGATGAAAAGGCTTCATGGTGGAAAAGTTTATAATATCTAATGAAGTTTTAAGTTTACGAAAAACAAAGAAAGTTTCATCAGTTGGCATGATAAAAACATTATCTGATTAGTATTAAAATATAACTAAAGTAGAGATTGATGATACTAACTGTAGATAATCCTTTACGAACTTTTTTTGAAAATTTTCTTTGCAAGAATTTTTTGACATAAATTAAAAAATATACGAAAAATGAAATAACATAATGACTATTTTTAGGTTGGAAAAATAAATTAGGAACTTAATTAAAAAATTTATTTCACTTTTAAAAAATCATTCTCCGAAATGAATTTTTTTATTCATTTATTACCTTTTAAATATAAATTTCTATCATTCTTGATAATTACATGCAATTCCAATTCTACTATCAAAAGAATTCAGATAATCAAAATAATTAATTTACCAATTAAAATAAAACAGTTTTTATTTGTGAAAAACAATCACTTAAATGAGAGTTGTAAGATGTGTTTTCTGAGTTTTTCCATTTTAATAATGTAATTTTATGTTTCTAATTAAAATTTGTTACATTCTTTTAATGGAATGCAAGTTTTCCAGCATTTCGATATAATAAAGAAAGTATCTCTGAAATACTGCTTAAGGGAAATATGCACAATTTTTTTATTTGATTGCATTTTTTATTATGAACATTTTTGTGTGAAAAACATGTAACTATTATTAACAATATATATATCCGTTTCATTCCTTTGAATAGAGAAAAAAAAATCCACTTTTAATAAGCTTTTTTTAATATTTATTCCTTATGCCATTTTTTTTATTTTTTCTACTACTCACATTAAAAATAATTCTTCGTTCCATGAGATTATTCTAATTTTTTTTTTAATGTGATAACCGCATACTATCTTTTTAGAAAGAATTATTCTTTTTATAAACTATGATGAATGAAACATTATTATTACATCTTAAAATTTTGGCTAATTAAGAAATATTATGAAACTAATTTTTTTTAATTTGTTGATAATCTTTTTCGAAATATTTTTTTAATTTTTCTACTTTAAATGTTTGCTGATTTTCGATACCCAAGATATTCGTTGCTGCACGACTATTTCCTCAGTAGTTAATTATGGATACCAATTTTTAGTTGCGAAAAATATTTTGCATGTAAATATATATGATATACAATAGAATTTCATTTAAATCAGGAATGCATTTGGTAAAAATAGAAAAAAGTAAGTAAAAAGTTTTTTTTTTTAATGGCGGGCACCCTTGAGTAAGTTAAGTACATTAGCCCATTTGCCGCAACAAGGCCGGAAACTGCTACTCATTTTATCGTTACCCGGTGGGCACCTGTGAATCAAGTCACGGAGGTACGAGTAGCATCGCCCACGCCACACCACCACAAGACCGTTTTTATAGGGTGGGCCACATTCATCCATCATCTGAGGAAAGGACAAGAAACACAGAGAGAGAGTAAGAAAAAGCACATCCAGGACCGAGCCGGGATTCGAACTCAAGTCCTCCCCATCCGTAGTCAGTTACGCTAACCACAAGACAGGTTGGGTGGCGTAAGTAAAAAGTACTTACATTTATACGATCTCTTGGTGTTGTAAATTATATTCGATAAAATATTTAAATAGTTCTCACTGCTACCTACTCTGTCCAATGGTCAGTGTGACTGGCGGTAGATGGGGAGGTCCTGGGTTCGAATCCTAGTGCGGCCATGAATATGCTTTCTCTCTCCTGTCTTTGTTATTTCCTTGTATAAATGGGTTGAGAATGGTTGTCTACCCTATCAATGGTTACCTATGACATGCGTATACTGATGTTGTCGGACTCTACACCAAATTATGGTTCAATTAGAAAAGTGGCCCATAATTTGTTATTGTAGTTGAATTATAAAAGCCGAAAACATTCTATTCTTTTTTTTCACAAAATTATTTTTATCGTTTTTTCAAAAAATGTTTTTATCGTTCACAAAAACATTTTTTATCGTTTGAGAACCCAGTTGGCAAACGATAAAATAAAGAAAAAAATGCTTTCGTTTTTCCGATAAAATCCAATTTTTAATCTCAAAATGTTCTTTGTTGAGTAGACGCTTATTTTTGTGAACCTCTAATTGATACACACGTGCAATTTTATGAAGTAATGGTTAGTCCCAAATATGTTCCATAAATCCATAATTGAATTCCCATTTAACACTAAAATTTTCAGAAATCTTTTTTTGCGAGCTTATTTTATGTTTCTGCCATTTTCGTTTATTATTTTTATTTTCACCATTTTTTTTTTTTTTATGGTTGCGAAACTTGGGTTGACTTTTTTTATAGGAAAACCTTAAATCCTCGCATTGTAGATAACTAATTACAGTACAGATATTGAAATCCAGGATATTTTAAAAGCAATTTGTGTCGAATACCTGATTCCCGTCTTATAGCCCATGCATCAGAGTATAATCAATGACTTCGAGTGTAAATTTCGCAACGTACTTTTGTAAGCAATGGTTGGAGCTGCCTTATGAAATAAGTAGAGGCACAATTTTTTTGCGAATTTTCTTCAGATATGTAAGCTTTATTAAAGAAACACAAATTAATAACCCAAGAACTAACTATTTGAGTTATAAATGACTTGAATTCTGGTAGAGAAACCTACATCTGGCAGTAATTTTATTTCAATATATTTTACATCTGGACTCGAATGTAATTTGTGCGTAAGAAGAGTCGGATGATTAATTTATCGAGAATATAAGAAAGGAAAAATATGTTCTTTAAAATGAAGGTTTGAAACAGAAAAAGTAAGGAATTACTTAAAATGGCTTTTCATTGATAAAATAAAAATCACTTTAAAGTATAAATTTTATTTTGCACATGTTTCTTATATAATCCAAATTAAATAATCTTTAATAGTAGTTTATTTATAAAAAGAGAGCTATTGGGCAAAAAAAATTAGTTTTAAAATTGAGCACTCTAATTTCTATTTTATAAACTATTTTACCAGTCCCTGCGAATTCATAAAAACGAACGTCTTCATATAAGGAACTGATATCGTAATAAGATGGAATTTTTTTTGCACAAAATAACACCGTAAAAGGAAACTTTCTCTGAAAATAAATCGCAACAATAAAAAGCCCATTAAAATTCTTGTTTCGTATTTTTTAAGAAAAGATAATTTATCAACCTCTAAGATGCTGTAATTTTTTTATCTGAATGTGTTTTGTCAATGATACAAATGATGATTGAGGAAATAATTATTATCGCCAGAATTTCACTGGACAGCCAATGTATTTCAATATACAATTTTCATGTTTTTTTTTTAATGTAAATAAACTCAATTGTAAATAAATATAATGAAATTACAGTAGATTTTACTGATTAAAACCTTAAATTCAATACATTTTAAAAACCTTGTTTTAAAATTAATGTACTGATCTAAAATTGAGAGTTTTAGAACAGAAAATTTCTGAAAAAATACAAAATATGATTTTAGTAGGTTTGCCACTTATTCCATTTCTCTATTTCTCGTTTCCAGCACAGTCCACGAGTATAATCGTTGTATGCGGAATGCAGTAGAAGGTCGCTGTGATGACGACGCCCAGAAACTCGTGGAAGAAACAGTTGTGACAGCTCTCAAGCAATCCTTCAGTTTCTGCAAGCAGCTTGACGGAAATCCTACAACAAACTGCTTGAAATCATTCTCAGCTAGCAAAGGACACGCTACCGGCACCCTTGAAGACAATGGTTGTGGTCTTCAGCAATCATCCATCCTTTTAATCCTTCTATTATTCCTTTTGTCTACTTTAATTGGTTCCTGACAACCAATACCAGTCTGTCCGTGCAGTCAAAAATGTACATATTTAACAACCGATTAGTATTTTAATGTTCAGAGACTGTTAACTAACAGTGAAAACACAGACGACAAAACACTTTCTGGAAATCATCGTTGCTAATTTTAGCGAACTTTTCTATTTTTGACCTCGCCAGAAGATGATACACTCTTCCAGAAGGAAATGTTAGAAAAGGGGTGCCTTAGTGAAGACGAATTGCTACGAAATGCCACCTCGAACAGCAAAATTGTTGCCACTTGCTTAAAATAAGAGCTATTTTTGTGTGAAATGAAAATCTCTGATTTCATCTGATGACAGAAAACAGATGAAATAACTTGAATCAGAACACAATTTGGTTTACTAATCGATTATCATTCTTTACTCGATTTCATATGAAATGTTACAGAAACTAAATGATGTCAGACAATATGAAGGTCAAGTAACTAAAGATAGATAATCAATATCACAAAATTTATGTTTACAGGCGTTCGGACAATCGTCCCATTGACGAGAAAAATTACAGGAGCCCTGGTATTATTTCTTTTTGCATATTATGTTCCATTATGCATTTCAGTTCACTTAAAAATCTTTACAAAATATCAATGTTTTTGCGAAATGTTCTCTAAGTGAAAATCTGACGAAAACATATTAGTGCTGAAAATACATGCTTTAAATATCGTTGTTTCCAATTTGCAAAGTATCATATTGTTATGCAAATTTCTCCCAAAAGAATATGTTGGATACTAATGAATTATTGTAAGAACATTGCATTTTATTTCAAAATGATCCAAATTATTTGGGGAGATACTATACACTAAATTATTTATATAAAAATATGAAGAAGAATAAAGACACTACCCAAGTAATCTCGATCCAAAATAAGTAAAAAATTCCTAAATTAAAGTAGATGTAATAAACAATAATGAGTTATGAGATATCAATAACCTTCTGAAAGATCTACACATTAGTGTGACATACTGCGCATGTGCTATGCGCATTTAATATGCCAACCATTGAAGCGCGTCCATCATGAGAAAATCTCTTTAAATTGAAATTTTAATGTAAACACAAACACAATTCTTAATTGAATGAAATTATCTTCAATAATATCCCTCACGCTTAAATAAGCACAAATTCTCTACTTATGTAAAACTATTAAAATCAATGCTGATTTATTGCATCTCAACATACTTTTATAATGTAAATTAAAAATTTTTGGATATCATTTTTAATGCATATACATATTACGGTTCTAATAAACAACTAAAATTTACTTTAAAAAAATCCTTTAAAACGAATGTTGCAAACTGGTATTTTTTATTTTCACAATATTCCAATATTTATATCCAAATAAGAATTAAAATAGCCTTAATTTGGTAATTTTTTTAATAAGTACTTGTAAGTAGATTTACTAATGATATGACAAAATATAAATTACATTAAATAAAATGTAATTGCAACAAAATTGAATTTGCAACACAGATTAGCTTGAAAATAGTTTATGAGAGTACTAATTTGAAAGAAAGTACTCTTTCATCTTTAAATATATATTGAAAGCAATTGTATTTTTGACTTGAAAAAAATCAATTATTTATTTTGCGATAAGATCAACTATTTGACAACTTATCACTTCACTTTGAAAATTCTCTTTCTAATCAGACAATTAGTCATCCTTAAAAATCAACAAAAAATATCTAAATTTGTTGACAAAATAAAGAACTAATATTTCACGAGATATTGCATAGAATCTGAATCTAATGATTTATTTAATTTATATAGATTTTTGTTATTCTTTTAATATTAGGAATGAATAATTTAAAAATTGTATCATGTTCAAATTTTAAGAATATGATAAAATATTTGTCCATATATGTATGAAAATGGAGATTGAGAAAATAAATTTATTTTCATTTACAAACTTTTTTTTTTTTTTTTTTTTTTTTTTTTTTTTTGCTATTCATAAGAATTTTTCTAAATTTCCTTAGATATTAAAGATATTAAAGTTTTGATTAAAAATTGAAGAACTCCAGCTAATAATCTAATAGTGATAAAACAAGTAAGCTATTCAAGAAATTTTATTTCGACTATTTTTAAATATTAATTTACTCCAAAGAAATAAAAAAAAGATCACTTTTAAGCAATTTGTAAAGTTTCTTTAAAAGCGTTTCTTAATACTTTCACTTGTTAGTCAACTAAAAGTATATTGTTTTCATTCTTATAACCTTTTATCTTTATAAAATACTCTTTTATATTTCACAGCAATCCGCTTCTTTGAAAGCTTGCTATTTTCTTCCTTTTCGGCTTACTCTTTTTTTTTTTTTTTTTTTTTTACAGTTTTATCCGCCAATCCTTCTTTTTTTCTTCTTTTGATTCTCTCCCGATTTTCGGATCAGAACATTTTTTATTACTGTTTTCTTTTTTGCTCAAAATAAAAAAGAACAAATCTGTGGTTTGAGATTCTTATATTTACTTTTCCTTGAAAAACTTTTCAATGAAACGATTTATTCTATTCATCTGTATTTTTATTTTCTACTTCTAGCACAAGATATTTCGAAAAATCATCAATAGATTAACATAAAAATCTTTATTTTTTTCAAAATATTTTTAATGTTTATTTAATTACAAAATATTAACATTATTTAAAAAGTGATACTCTAAAATATAACTACTTAGCAATCATTTAAGTATTAAAAATTGATTTTTTTATTTCTAATAGCAATTCTCAAAAGAATAAGCATGTCATATTTTTCAAGAGCATGAATTCCATGAAAAAATATTAGCACATCGTTAATTAATATAATAATTTTGAATATTATTAGAAAAGCTATACATTATTCAAATAGTTTACTTGTATTCTTTTGTCAGTATAATTCGAAAAAATTATTTAAACAAAATTGTGATTTAATATAGTAAAAGAGGAGTTTTGATATTATTTATATAACTTTAATTTGTGGATACATTTAAATTTCTAATTGAATTATGGGATATAAAACTAAATTATTAAGGAATAGTAACTACAAATAAAAGTATGATAGAGTCTTAAGATTTTCTTTATAAACATTTATCATACAACTATTTGCGTCATTTAGTGTTTGCACACATCAGAATTAAACACCTGGATTTCTCATGAATTATCTTCTATTCAACGTCACATGTCATTTATCTTAATGGATTTCACGGACAATCCGAGACATAAAGCTGATAAAAAAATACTCAAAACAATTTTTTCTAACAAAAATAAAGTAAATAATAAAGCATGCATCTGAATTGGTTATTCTCGAATGTCTCATGGAATTAATTTATTGAACAGTAAAAATAAAGCTAACTTGGCAGCAAAAATCCACTTAATACAGTAAATGTGTTTGGAAATATCTCAGAAACCAGAATCACTTAAAAAATCGAATAGAAACTCACCACCTTGTTTTCGATTTTGTGACTTCTTATCCAATTTGACGAGTAGCCTATAATGTTCTTTAAGCTAATAATTGAAATAAATCGTAATAGTTTCATGTCAGTTTAAAATAATTTTAACTAATTTAATTTAAAATTCGAAAATAAGCCTAATAAACAACATATTAATAATTTTATTGATTATTTCTTTCATAAAATAGAAAAATAAATAAATGCAATAGATTTCGATTTATGTTTATTTCTATCAAATTCTACAACAATTTCTTTTACATTTTCATATTCTTACAAATTTTCGAACGTAATACGCAACATAATTTACGAACGTGTCTAAAATTACAATCGCAAAATAATATAACAATGAAATTATAAGAAATATTACATAGCAAAATGTATATAATTAAAAAAAAAAGTGATAATCTCTAAGTAACACAGTAAATTGGTTCCGATAGCTTTTATAAACAAATGTAAATAATTTGGCAATATAAGAAATCATTAATGAAAATATTTAATCTATTTACCAAATTAACCCTATAAAAACAGTGCAATGTAAAACAATTTATGAAATATAATGAAGGATATGTAAAATGACATTATTTGTGCTCATAGATGTATTTATACAAATAAATGAGATAAGAAATGATACTTGTTGATTTTACACTCAACTTAAATTTTAAAAAATGTTGACAAGATAAACAAGATAAAATATAATTCAAATCATGAAATTTTAATTAATAGCTTTATATTTGTTTAAAAATGGAGAAAACTTAATCATTTATATTTGGCTGTCAATAAAACAGACAAAACAGTTAGTGAAATAATGCATATTAAGTTTGCATGATTTTTACAGTATGATGTATGATTTTTATATAAGATGAAAAGTAATACACAAATAAAAAGCTCAAAATCAAATAATTTTTATAAACTAAACACACTGAAATGGATTCTGTAAGTAAATTCAAAACACAGAATTCTAATTCTTGCTTTAGAATCATCAAATTTATTAAATTCTAAGCAATTTTCCACTTTTTCTTTCATATTCTCCATCAGAAAATATTGTCTGGTATACGACAAAACAAATTCATATTCATTTGTTTTTATTATTTATTCTCAACACATGTAGATTTTAAGCAGTACTGTATAGAAAAATAATTGTTTTTTTCATTATTGACGAAATAAAATTTTGCATTTAAAAAAAAATTACAAGTAGTGTCTTGTTTTATTTTTTATTTAAGGAAATGTATAACCATTATTATTTAATAAAGAAATATCTTGCATACAAATGTGAATATCTAGTAAAATAATTGTAAAAAAATATATATAAACTAACCTCATTGTAAATGTTTTTAGCATTGAAATAATTTGTTGAAAATTTCAGCAAATTTTTCGAAAGAGAACTCATCGAAAAAAGATTACTTACGTATTGGATTAATAAATAAAAAGAAACATGATTAATATATAAATTATCTTTTTAAGTGATTTTATGAAGATACTGCTACATGCCAGCTATAACCTTATAAATTCTGTAACACTTTATTGAGAAATTAAATTTAATATTTTAATGACCTTTTAATAAGCACATAAATTTACATAGTTAAGATTTTCCATACATAGTTTATAACATCTTTATACAGTATTTCGTTGTTTTATATCATAATTTATTTTTGGTGAAGAAATTGTTAATATACCCACTTACTTTGATTATAATTTAATTTTTTTTATTAAATATTAGAAATTAAATTAATTGTTAAAAAATACAAATTTAGCAATTTGGTGATTAAAAAACATGGTCAAATAAATCATAGACAAAGATAATTTACTCATTATCTATCAACTGCTATAAATTGCTTACTATTTAATCTTCTAAAATATTTCTCACGTATAATATGAATATATCATTTAATTTTTGTACGAATCAAAAATATAAAGTAATTAGTTTGTAGCAAAATTCATACAATGGCTTAAATATATGTATTTTATTATAAATATAATAAATCTCGCTGCAATGTTTTATTTGATGAATAATTTTTCGAATTGCATAAAGTTTATATATAATTAAACAGACATAAAAAAAGATTTATGCTTTCAAAAAAAAAAAAAAAATAACATATTAAACTAATAACTTATATTGCATATTTATAACAAATTTTCTTTTCTTTACAAAAAAAATTGATTCTTCTAAAATAGTTGATGCCAATGATTGCATTAACAAAATTATTTAAGCAATTATAAATTTTTCAAACATATAATATTCGATAAAAAAAAGTCATGTTTATCAATTTTCGATTAACTTTATATAAAACTCTGGAAAATCATAACAATAATGCATAATATTTTATCAAAGGCATGAGTTTGATGCGGAGTATAATTCGTTAAATAGGGTAAGAACATATAAATTAAATAAAAGTATTCTTTTGGATGATTTTAAGTAAAATATGTTAATATTTATAAAACATGAATTATTAAAATTTAAATAATACTCTATTTAATTTATTATTAATCATAAGCAAATATATACGTAAATTAATTATTCAAAAAAATCAATTTTATAAAACCTAGATATACAAAACAAAATTCAAAAATAAAATTGATAATTTAATGAAAGAAACACGTGC
Source organism: Latrodectus geometricus (assembly GCA_026290005.1). NCBI lineage: Eukaryota > Metazoa > Arthropoda > Arachnida > Araneae > Theridiidae > Latrodectus > Latrodectus geometricus. The sequence goes on along the minus strand of JAPDSC010116720.1, from coordinate 62,131 downwards.
TTAAACATATATACTTACAAAAAATATTTTGGATAAAAAATAAAAAACTTTTTGTTTTACATTAAATATATATCTATTTATGAAAGATTCAATCTATTTTTGTAGATTTTCAAGAAATAAAAATCGCTTAATAATAATACATAATTATCATAATCGTTATTACATATTATTTAAAGATAAGTTATTCATAGAATACTGCTGTTAATAAAATCTATTTTTAAAAACACACTTTTGTATACATCGTAGGAGTTTCGCTTTCATTTTTTTTTTAATTCTAATGTTACATCTTAAATATCTGTTTTAAAATCTTTATGAAACACATCTGGTGATGACCATAAAAAACAAATAGCGTTAATCTATTTTGATTATTGGAAATTTAATACAAATTTTAGTTATAATGTTTATACATGCCCATAAAAAATATAATTACCATAACATGCATTACCACAAAATTCACAATTAAAGCTCGATTTCTTGTGAAAAACAATTTGAACATTATCATTCCTTTTCCTTGATTGCTTTTAGACCTGAATCATTTGAACAGGAACTAGAGTTCGAAATCGTGGAAATAACAGTTTCAGAAGATATACTTCTATGTATCACATTTGCTAGTCTGACGAGGGCTTTAGAAGACTTACCTTCTACAGAATGGTTGTTTAGGTACTGAACCATCTTGTAAAACGCTCCTCTATATAATTCAAGCACTCTTCGATTGCAAACAAATACACAAAAGATGAAAACACCTTGCAAAGTATTGAAAATTATAAACAGGTATGTCAGAATCTTCCCAGTAAGTTTTTCTTCTTTGACATATGCCGCAGCAAATGCTAGGGCCCATGTGAGTCCAATCACAAAAGCCATTCTGGCGTACAGAAACACGTCACTTTTACCAGACTGCTTACTCTTTTGGCAACTCAGGTAAAGAGTATTCTTCACATTTCGTATTGAATGTATAGTAAGGACGTAGAAACCGAAATTAATGCACATTACCATCGCTAGAGGAATAGCAAAGAAAATTATAGCAGCTTTCCTGGTAGTAATCCAACAAATGTTATACATACCATAATGTGGGGAAAATTGTGATTCTTCCAAAAATTGATCCAACAAAAAAGTAGTGAGTATCACCATTAGGGGTAAGCCATAAGCATATAAAATGTATCGAAGTAAATATTTTCCTTTGCTGCGAATGTTATTCAGTACTGTTTTAGTGCCAAAAGTCTTAAATAAGTCGTAAGCCATAACATTCATCCACATAAAACAGCACAAAATTTCATAGTGCAAAATGATAGCCACACATTTACAAGCATTATCTATCACTGTAGGCCTTTGTCCAAAAATATATGTAATTTGCATTACTAACAAAGAAAAGGTTAAGTTCATTGTATTGCAGCCAGGTAAATTTCGTAAACTTGGAAAAAATAAATATGTAGTTAAAACTAGAATCAAAGCTCCGATTGATATACAAGATAACACATAACTAACATAAGCTTGAGTGAAATCCATGTCAATATGATATTTTTTCCCCAGTGATCCAGGAGGATCCAAAAAGCATACTAAAATAGTGCCATTTTCTCCTTTTTCGTAAGCAGAATAATCAATTACTTCATCAAGAAAAGTTGTATTTATAATAAGACTTCCATTATCTAAGATACTGTACTCATGTTGTTCTAAAATTATTCTTACACATGATTCATCTAATTTATTTTTCCAATCGCAAACGACAGCCAATCCACTAACATTAATTAAATTAGTATTTGATTCCCAGGTTTGATATAAAATATCTGCAATAAAATGACCTTTAGGATAAAATTTGTTGGTTTTATTAATATATATTCCTTTTACTTTTCCTCCATCAGTTATAGAGTCACCTTCACTGAAAATCAATTTAAATTCAGAATTCCGATATTCTTTTCTCTCGCCACCTTCGTCGGGATTACACCAATCTTTAAGATGATCTAAGGATTTCTGCATTTCATATATTCTTCCAGTAATATTATCGAAACCAAATTCATATCCATTCATTGAAACAGCAGATGCCAATATTGACACAATGCTATTCACTGATGGTTCCGGTTCTGTTACATTTCCATAATCGCTTTCATACAAATCCAAATCAATAATGAAAGTTATAAGGTGGGACTCGTCATCTATTTGTTTGAGGAAATGCAAAGTTTGTTTCTTATCTTTGAAGTTTCCTAATGATATATTGAATCGAACATTCTTTATTCGATCTATGCTAATATTTAATGAATTAGCAAATGATTTCCTAATTGTTTCAGCTATTTTATCAACTTCTTGCCCATTAAACTGTAAAACGTCAATCAATTCAAGTTCTGCAGTTAAAGTTAAGTGAATAAAATTAGATTTTACGTCAGGAATAACTGAAGTATCGTTACCTTGAGGAATGTCATCCTTCGGAACTTCTTTCTTCACACATACGTAATCAACAAGAACAAATTCTGTACTGCAATGAAGTTTTCGACATTGATTATTGAAAGGGTTGAAAATGAAACCATCTTCACATTGGTTTTGGTGTCTTCGCATTGTATCCTCATCTTCGGAAGAAATGTTCACTCTTTGTCGTCCATCTAATCCAAAATTCAGTAACATAGAAAAAGCAGCTGGAATATGTCCCGTTTTAAATCCTCGTCTGTTATTTGTAAGAACACCAAAATTTGAATTTCGTGAAGTTTTAAACAAATTCGCTGAGACACATTTCAAATCTTGCACAGATTCGTTAAAACATTTTGCACAGTAAATATTTTTATAAGTTTTACGTTGGACTTTAAGTTTAGCAGCATTTGAAACAGGTCTCGAAATCCCGGAACATAAGGCCGATAAATCAGGACTTGAGCCTGAAGGACATTCTCCAACCATAGAATCAAAGCATCTCCGGATATGAGACTGGCTATGGTGTGGAACATGATCAAGAGCTGTAAAGGCTTTCAGAAAATATTTTAAATTGGGAATGGTGTAATTCCTTTGAAAATTGCACTCTGCACAATACGAGTTCTTATATAAAAGGCCATCTATTCCGACAGCTGGCCAAAGTGCTTTTTTGCAATCTTTACAAGCTCTTGCAGTCAGTTTTCTGCATTCATTTCTTATCATTTTGGGACATTGTGAATCTATATCTTTATTGCAAACAGTAGCTAGTCGTGCCCTGCATCGTGGAAAATAGGTACTTTCACAATCTTTATTCTCAGGGGTTAGCTCTGGCAGAAGACATCGACCAGGAAGCTCAGTATGGCAAAGCTCATCAAGCGACGAGTTTTTCCAGTCTTTGGAGCAATCAGACACAGCGTAAATTGGAAAAGTCTCAAAAAGGATTTCACACTTTGGCTTCGTGTGAGGACTTGCATAATCTCTATCTTTTGAAGCATTGTCTTTGCATTCTACTTGAAAATCCAAGCAGCAGTCTCCATAGAAAGAACACTGGGGGTCGCAATTGCACGTATGAGAAACTCCTAAGCTGACTTTCCCACAACGGGAAGCACAAGAATCGTAGGATGAACATAAATTACTGGAATTTAACTGGGTTGAGCTTTTTATGGTCCTCGAATCATCATCTAAAGAGGCATCTTCAGTATTTGATTGAGCTTTAAAACGACGAAAATCAAGATTCTTGTAAGGAAGATCGGTTTGCTCTTCTATAGATAGAGTTGAAATGGTTTTCTCATGGCTTACTCCTACTATTAAATGACCAAAGCACAAACAAAATAGAAAACAACTCCGATGAACATCCATCGTTTATTTTTTCAGTTTTCAAAAGAAGTTTTTATATTTTGTGACATAATTTACTTTGAACAATATACTTTTTTCAATTCAAACTAATTCACTTAATTTCCATATTTTTGGTTTATAATTACGTTTATAAATCAAAAGGCATTTACGATCTATTCTTCAAGAAAAAAAAGCTGTTAAAGTAACTCTAAATAAAATCATCTGAAATTCGAAATTTAATGATTTAATTTGGAAGAAAAAGTAAACATCAAATTATGTAGTCATACAATTTTTAAGAATAAATAATTTCCAGAAACTTCCTTGTCAACAGTTTTCAAGAGAAGAGAAAAGCGATATGACTGGAAACTACGTTACTTCGAAAATTAAGTACTTATCTTTACTATTGTCATTTTTCGATAGCAGCTGCTATAGATTCTCATCAGAAATCATCATGTGGAAGTACTCTCTGGGTTAAAGTGTCTTACATTAAAATAAAAAGCATATCATTCTGAATAATGCAAAACTTCACTTTAATATCATTATTTTACATTAATACAGATTTGTCGATCAACTTTCGTTTATTAGAGCTGTATATTTTATTCATTTTGCCAACTGTAAGAACACTAGCAATATTTATAGGGGAAGACAAATTTACATATATATATATATCCAGCAATTTTATTTCAATTCTATAAATGCAGTATTGTTTTGTACTAATATAATTGACTTCCTCAATTTCCTTAGTAGAAATTAACTTCGATATCTTTAAGAATATTAATTTTTGTAAAGACATTTTGTAAAAAATGCTTTTTATAAAACATTTTTCATTAAATAACAAAAATTTAAGAATTTTGAAATGAACAGTAATTATTATTTAAAAAGTTATAACAATAATTCAATAATCATTAATATATATGTATTTCAAAATACGTCATTGCCTTTAATAGTTCTGATTTGGAGAGGACGTTATCTGATGTTTATTTATTTTCTTCCCAAATTCAAGGTATGTACAGAAATTATCGTAATCAAAAGGACGCGTTCGTATAGACATTGCATTCATTTCTTGAACATAGTGCCTTTTCATTGCTAATACAATCAAAAGTAGATAAATAAAACATGTGTTTACTTTTAAAATAATTATTAGAGAAAGAAATAAAAAAAAATCAATTTTATTTGAGTGAATTAAAATTTATATGTTAGATTACCAATATAGAGCGATTTTAATATTATTGTACTGATAGAGGCAATTTTACTTTCCTCATTTATAATCATTCTTATTACTAAATCAACTATTTTGATAGTTTATATATAATCTATTAAAATATGTGTTTTTTTTTTGTTGAATTCAGTTATTTATAATATGGTGTCAATATTGCTAGAAGTACGTCCAAGCGCATATAATTAAAAAAAAAAAATTCAGATCAAGATATGTAATTAAAAATATAACCAAAAAATAATATTTCTAAATATTCACTTTATCACTATCTTTCTAATATCTAGAATAAGAGGAACAAAAATTTTAAGTAGCATATTTTCCTATTAATGCAGTCAATATGGAATAATCCGACTGCCGTAAATTTCTTGTTATGCATACTCGACACCATATTATGTATAGTACAACAAGTGTGAAAGCTGTTTTGCTATACATAATACGCATATCCAGCGTATTCCTTCTATAAGGATATTTCAGTGTTAGATTATAACCCCAGGAATATATATTATTAACACAGGAATATATATTCTTAATCCGAACCATAAATCCTCGTATTTTTTAAGATTTTATATAGGAGGCATTAAGATTTTAACTGAATTGAAAGCCACTTTGGTGAAATCATTGAATTTTTTCATGAAACTATTGCAATGCGTTTTCAATTGATATTGACAGTGATGGAACACATTCTGTAATTGAATATATTCCAATAATTCTGATTGATTTTTAGTACTTCTTTAGGTACTCTAATTGATTTTTAGTACTTCTTTAGTTCTGGAGGTCAAAACTTGAATTACTTTTATTAAAGCAGAAATCATTTTTCCATGGTGCATGTCACTTTAATGATAACCATTTGTACGTAATTTTTTTCATAAATGTTATTACCCATAATAAAATAAATAAAATTTATTTAGAAAAACGGTCTAATACTGAACTCCATTAAAACTGTCTATAAAATAGTCACGGATGATTAACATATATTATATGTTTAATGTCAATAAAAGATTCTTAAATTAAAAGGAGAGCTAATTAGATCATAACACTTTTAGTAATAATTAGGAAATAACATTGTTAGTAAATATAATTTTTGGAAAAATTAATGTGATTTATAAAGCTTCACGACATCATTGAATAAAACAAATATTAAATAGACGTGTTTATTTCTTAAAGAGTATTAAAATAAATGAAAAGCATCTAAGAAATTTCAAATTTTAAATCATTTTATTCAGTAAATAATTTTCCAAATAAAAATTCTCATTTTTGGCAAGCATCAACCAAATCGTGTATTATAATTACCGATATCATTAAGAAAGAAAACATGTTTCACGCAAAAATCATACCTCCCACAAAACCAATATTTCGACCTAAAAGTGCAATCGCATTCGGAAAATTTGACAAGTTGCACATCTGATTGATAATAACAGTAAACATAACTAAAATAGAATATATAAATATACTTAACAATTTTAAAAATAACTGAGATAAAAAGGCAGAATTTCGAAATTTATCTTGTACTTTTAAATTTTCAATTCTTTTTAAAGTCAAAAAATAAAATCAATGCAAAGCAAAATTAATTTAATGTCACAACAAATTAATAAGTTATTACGAGTAACAATGATTGAGTAGTCAAAGTATTTTTTTCCCATCCCATTTTGTTACAATAATTAAAAGTTACAGTATCGACATATATCCCCGCATTCAATTATTTTAATATTTTACGTTTAATTTTTCAGTTCACTTCATACTAATTTCGTTAAGTGCTACTTCACTGTTAAAATTATTTTCACTTTAGCTGAAAGGTATATAATTATGAGAAAAATATTAACAAATAATAATGCAGGTACGACAAAAGATAATAATTATGTATATGTAGAGCTTTAATAACACGCTTGCTAAACTTCTCATGGAAAAAGAATCCAGGTACACAAAATTCAGCATATAATTCAAATAAAATACTGGAAAACCCCTTTTTGGCAATTTTTAAGACTGTATTAAAATTCTATACTGTTACTTTTTACTTAAATTACATTAATTTACTTTATGAGATATCATTGAATCCAAATTTAACGCGATTCATATTTTCTTATAATTAAGGGTCAAATAACGAAATTTAAAAAAAAATGAATCTATGCAATTTTTAAACATTGTGAAGCAATATTGACTCCAAAATTCTTGATTGTCATATTAAAAAGGTTTACAATACATTAATCAAACTTAATTTACTTTCAACCACTAGAAATTAAGTTTAGAGTAGAACTACGAAATATACACCATATTTCATCCTTAAAATACTAGATGGCCATATATTTGTAACTCACGAAACACTTATTTCGTGTAACAATCCCATATTATTATATAAGCAGCGATAAAAGCATGCGTGTTTAATTGGTTGTCAAAAATAAAACTTTAAATTATAAACTGAAATCATATTTAAAAATGGAAACAAACACTCTGCACTTATTGTGAAAAGAATATTTTAAAGATGTAAAGCAATACCAAAGATTAATCAGAATTAAATCAACACCAAAAATCACAGTAGCATGTTAAATTGTTTAACATTTATGAGATATCATTGAATACCAATAAATGCTGCATATTTATCAGATTGAGATTTTTCAAAGTCCATTTTATTTCATGTGCAAATAAAGCTTTTTTTAAAATATATATATATCATTCTATAGCATTATATTTAAAATCCGAAAGTTGTGGTCTATCAACAATGAAGTTAATAGGCAAGTATAAGGTTAAATTTCATAAAAGAAAAACTCAACTTTTCAAGTTATATGTGGATGATGTATTATGAATTTTGTAAATTATAAAAAAATTATTTAGTTGTTTGAATACAAATATTTTTTTTTGGCAAATAATGATTTCAATTTAAAAGGAATAAGTCAAATTGTCTATAATAGATGAAAAATGAGCATGGATACATATTTTTCTATTTTAAATTTTTGTTTACTATTTATTAGTTTATATTTCACACAAATAGTGGATCATATTTTTTTATAAATTTCAAAAATATACACACAACAATCCCCATAAGCGTGTACAAAAAGTAGAAATGTGCATATATATATAAAACATTTGTCAATATCGAGACACAGAGTGAAGTGCTTGCATAGAATACACATGATTAGATTTGTTACTCTGTGTTTTTCACAAATGGATTAGTATTATGAAGATTGCATTCACTAGTATAATTGTCAAGAGTTCCAAGAAAAAATATTTAATCAAAGTAATATATTCAAATATTCAATCAAATATCAATCAAGAAATCTAATGCCAAATCCCTCCAATGGATCACTTTAAAGTAAGTCATTAATAACAGCCATATAGGAATGAACATTCATAAAAAAATTAATCATAATCCACTGAAAAAGACAAGGTTGCAGAATTTCCCACATATGGTATTTGGCAATCAGCACTTTTTGAAATAAGTACAAATTGTTGAGAAATTTCACACAATTAATTAAACACATCAATTTACTGACATATGATTATGTTTGTTTTCCAGGTAAAATTATTGCAATTTATGCATAAAAAAGAACATTAATTCAGTCAACTCTCCAGTATGAATTACATTGTCTGCAAAAGATACAATTGTCAATAAAACTTTAGATGGTTCGGTATTTGGAAATCTTAAGCAAAAATTAAAGTTAATCAGATTGAATATTATCAGATATTTTCAATCCCCCCCCCCCAAAAAAAAGTAATGAAACATGAATAACCAATCATAACGATACTATCAGCTATTCAACAATCCAATTTAATCAGAACTGTTTGTCACTCACATGTTTTTACACATAATCTATAATCAAACTTGATTTACACTTAAAATTTGGCATGTCTAAAGATTGCATATTTAAATTGTGACTTGCTGTTAATATATATTATTACAAATTACATTATAACAAAGTTTCCATAATTTTTATTAAATATTAAAATTATTATTTAATCACTTAATTTAAATAAGAATTTTAAACTTGTGACTCAAGAATAATTAAATGGTGTTTTGTACAATAATAAAGCATAACAAAAGTTTTTAATAACATTTTAATAGAGCAGATGAAAACCAACATTATTAAATGTATGTGAATGAATAACAAATATCATAAAGTGTATAATACATTACGACTTTAACAAAGATTCTTATTAAAACATCTAAAAATAATCACATATCAAAAGAGCATAAATAAAAAATAAATAAATGAACACTAAATTTATAATAAAAATATCACAGAAACAATAGGAACAAACTGAATATAAATCCAAACTAATAAAGTAGTATGATAATTAGTGCATGTTTTTTAACATTCATTCAATTATCATATTTCATTCATTTACATTTACACTATACTACACTTTTGAAAAACTGCTCTTTGCAGAAAGTCATTGTGTCATAATTACTTTCTCAAAAAGACTAATAACTTTATTTCTGAGGTATATTAACTCTTAATAACCACTGAAACATGTTTAGAATATTTTTATATCATAATTCCACTTTTCTTAAGAAATTAAACATATCAATTATTTTAAATCAACCACTAAGTAATTTCATTAGTTGTAATTAACCAAAGATAATAATAAATAAAATTAATACAAACACAACGATTGCAATAAAATTATAGTTGAAGTAAAAACAAATGAAAAATAATGAAAGGAAATTGCATAAAATTCACATTTTTTGGGGGTGCTGTTTTTTTTTTCACATTCACATAATTGGTATCAAATACAAAAAATGTCATATTAAAAGTAAAACATTCTACTTCAATTTGTTATGAATAAAGTCTTTTAAAATTTCTTAGTACTTAATATTTATAGCAAATTATAAAGTATGTTATAAAAGTTATCTTAAACATGTTTTTTTTACATAATTTAAAAATACATAGTTCTACATATTACAATGTAAATGTTTTTCATCCACTCAATAATAGACACCAATAAAATTAAAATTTTATAATATAAATTAAATGTGCAATTTGAGTTCTGTCTTTAAGCTTATCCTAATATAAAATATATACACTTAAAAATATAACATGAAATAGAATAGTCATTCATCACACTTAGTCTAGTCTTCAAAATTCCTCATATTACATACTGTGCAGTTAAAGTACTGTGTCATGTTAATGCATCATTTTAAAAGTTGATGAAATACATTGGAAAAATGAATTAAATAAAGCAAATTTTTAAATCAATTTATCTAATGAAGCTAAATAATAACCTCAGAAATAAAAATAATGAAACTCTTTGTTATCATACATAAAAATAATTTGCCACTCAATGGAAAATAAAGATATGCAACATTTAATACCTTATGTTCTCCTATAATATATACACAATATTCAAATAATCAAGGTCAGATATCAGGCAGTGTCGCTATGCATTGATCACAGCTTCAGAGCTTTTTTACAACACTCACTCATACAATAATATATTACAAAACAGCTAATAAAAATAAATTCATAGTTTTAAAATAATACCATCTAGGGAAAAACAGAACTGTTAAAGATATTTTAATAAAACTTGCAATCAACATGAATACTTTATAAGACGAAAAAAATCAGTGGATATAGTTCCAAAGAGTAAGTATATAACTAGATTAAAAGTTCTAAGACATACATCAATAAACTACTACATTCTAAAAACAGCTCAGTGCAACTTCAAAAACCAGTAAGAAAAATCGCATGCATTTTCACCATATTTAATAAAATTAGATAATTCAATATAAGGAATACTATAACCATTTTTATTAAGTTGAATAGTACATTATACATTAAATATTTAACAAAGCAAACATTACTTAACATCTTGTAACAACATGTATTTAAAAATTATCATATATTTTATATAAAATAAATATTTAAAATATTTGATTGTCCTAATAACTTTAACACAGTTTAAAACAATTTATCCAAATTAGGAAAAGAAATTTTAAAAGCAAATGGAGCAGAAAATATAATTTTGATTTAAAGCAATTAAATTTTTTTAGGGAGAAAATAAATGCTGTTTGTATTATTACCTTTCTTATAAGATAAATAAGAAAATATAAAGCTATGTCATAGCTTTGAAAATAACATCGTCAATAAAACTTATTACATTCTACTGAAGTAAGTTAATTAACGAAATATTTTCAACACATCTTTTGATTTTAAGATTTTGATTAAAAAATAATAGCACTCAATTTTACACTAACAATGCGTATAAATTTACCTCACACCCAACCTGATTATGTGCAAAAGAAAACAGTGGGAAAAATGTATTAGATCACAAAATGTTTGTTAACACAACTATGAAAAATACATGCTCAACATAGATTACAGCAAAAATGTTATGACCATCAAGCAGTTAAAACTTGAAAATTTAAAATAGAATTATCACAAGTACACCAATCAAGCAGTTAAGTATTATAAAAACAAGAGTTAATATGTAGGCATTTAACTCTCGTTACATATAGTTATGTATACATAGAAAAAAATCAAAATTTAGGATTTTACGATAAAAAATTGACTGATCAAAAGTGACAGTACCAACTTCTATAATTATCTTTAAAATTAGGTATTTATAAAAGCACAAAAGGGAAAAAATATCTAATCAATCATACTATTACCAAATCGAAATAAAAAAAATATTCAGGATATTCAATAAAAATTTATAATATAAAAAATAAACAAATGTTTAAAATTTAATGAAAAAATTATGGTCCCAAGTAATAAAAGTAGCTAATTAAAAACACCAACCAGTATTGATCTATTACATAAAATAAATGAAATTAAATATACTTTGAATAAAAATATGTATTTTAAAGAAATCATGTCTTAAAACATTAACTATAAAAGATGAAATAATATATAAATATATTGCATGGAAACTGCCACCTTTCAACATGACACATAAAATGTTTTCCTTTTTTAAGCATTTACAAGTACAAAAACTGATTTATAGTACACAGGATACAACCAACTAAATACATCATCTATTTTATAAGCATCTTAGAAATTACTTCACATTTAACTATACTGAAGTGACATATTTAGTTACGAGTGTTTTCTTTTAAACCTACACACTTAAACTTATTTCTGCAATTGATAAGTAAAGAATAATAAACACTTCTGTTCTTCATTTAGAAATAGAAGATTCCCACTATATTTAAAGATTAATAGAATTAAAATTCTGTACTGAATTATTTTATTAAGTATTATGAGACAAACATAAAATTTATGCAACCATATTTTAATATTGAAATTTCATGCAGCCATTTTTAAATGCTAACTTTAATGCATATTGCTATTATCAATAGATTTATACAAAATTGTAATTTCGATGAAATATTTTTCATAAGGGAATATTGGTACTAAAATAAAAATAATTATCAGTGAGAATCTTTTGAAGATTTATAAGAAAACTTTACAATAGGTAACATAAAAACATTTTAAACGAAATTTAGTTTAAAATTTCTAATAAATATACAAAGCATTTGAAAAAAGATACAATAGAGAGTACAATCGCCAAAACTTATAGGAACAATATTTTTATTTGGTTTAGTGACATAAAATTCATAACTGAATATTTATATCATTATTATCTTATTTTCGAAAGAAGTACTTTCATAAAAATTCAAGCTATACACATGGAGTAGACTAAAATTTATAATTTACGGCCAAAGCAAAATTGGAAATTTCATTTGCATTGGAATGGTATTGCATATTGCTAAAAGTAGGCACATTTGTAAGGTACTTGATTTCTTGGACATCTATAATGATAAATCTCTCTTTATTATATGAATTAAAAAGATTTATGGACGCTATCAAATTTCCAGATAGCTTTGGTGAAAGTACTCCAACATTTGTTTCAGACTGGTGAGACATGACACATACAATGATTTTAAAAGTAAAAATGAAGCAGAACTATGCTACTAATTTCTACGGAAGAGATTAAATTGTATAGACTAACACAGCGCATATTTTTTTGTTGCAAGACTCTCGTGTTTTGCGCTTTTAATTCCATTTTTT
>JAPDSC010116720.1:21041-34890 GCA_026290005.1 Latrodectus geometricus | reverse complement strand
TGAACTTAAAATTAAATTTCTAATGAAATTATTTTGGATAACATTATTTTTACTATTTCAATAATTCTGTTTTCAATCTTATGAAATTTACCATCATGAGAAGGATTTCTAGTTGGTTTAACAACAAATTCTTTTTCAAAATTGAATCCGAGCAGTTAATTAAGCCAAAATTTATGTTTTTAAGCATTTTTAAACAACCTCACAATTTGACATTTTTTTTTTTATCAATTTCATCCATTACTTTTAAGATTTTTATTTTGGTTTATATTGCATTGCAATTGTTTGAAGTTGCACATTGTTCAATGGTAAAGATGTAATTATTGTTTGTAAGTTTGATTTGTACTGGGAAAAAACAAATAGAAATGTTCACTTCGCTTTTTCTTTCATTAGAAGCCAGACAGTCTCTATCCTCAGCAAGATGCAAAAATCATTCTTGTAAGACGATAAATTATCCTAAGCTAAATTTTCGAATAATAAAAATATTATGCTTCTATCAATCCTTTCATCACCAGATGTTGAATTTCAACACTAACTTCTGTACATGCATTAAGACATATTTAGTAAAATGGTATTTGGCTATGCAATCAACCCCATCCGTCAAAGTTAGGCAAAAACACTGAAGATTCTAGATATACAAATCTTGGCAACAAAATAATAAATCTTTTTCATTTACACAGTTTGAAACAAATTCTTTTTGGAAAAATACCAGGAAGAGTGCTGAATTCAAATGTTGTAATTGAGATTTAACAATACTGAACAGTAAATTGGAAGCAAAATTATTTAGAGTGCATACAGAAAAAATTAGAGATTTTATCTATATAATGAGCTTTAATTGCATAGTTAATTAAATGTTTGAATGAATTAGCACAAATGCACATAGCAATTGGTGGTACATTTCAAACAATTAATTGATTAACATGATAAGTTAAATAAAATTCAAGATTATTAGAGCCATTGGTAAGAAATGAAAACATATACTAGAACTCTGTATGGTATTTAACAGAAAATAGGAAAACAAATGGAAAAAAAATTACATTAGATCTTACATAGAATCCACCCTACGTTTAGTCAGCAGATTACAATGCCTAAAATGAGTATCTTAATCAAACAAATTTCAAAGTGAGTGTTAATTTACTTTTGACAACAACTTTCAATGTGCATAGAAAATGATTGCTATTTTGACAATCCAGCAACTTATGTTAGATTTAATAATTTAATAGCTTTACTTTAATTTTTTTAATGAGTTTGAAAGTTAAGAATTTAATTTGTTAAAGTCATAAGATTTTAAATATAAGTAAATAATTTGATTTTTTAGTTAATTTAATTTGAAGTTGTAAATATTTAAGATTAATGTTAATTTGTAATTTTATAAAAGCTTTAAAATGGAGGATGGAAATTCCTTTGTATAGAGCTAATAATGTGGAAATTAACATCTTTAAAATTAAAATTCTCATGAAAAGGATATATATTACACAAATTCAGCCACTTTTTATACACAAGTTAGCTCAATGTGACAAATATTTAATGAATTAAATAACCTTAAATTAGATACCATGTAGTAAATTAATCATACATTTTATCCAGACTATTTATAGGCAAATAATTAAACTGTTCATTTATTTAAAAATGTGAAAAAGTAAAAAATTAAAAAGTTTTTTAAAAACGCCACTGTTCAGTTATTTAAAAATCAAGAATTGATAATCAAAATAAATATTGATATTCACATTTTGATTGTTTTTTAGTTTAGTAATTATACTTTGCACACATAGGATGTCTTTTAAGGGTGAGTGCCACTGGTTCAGTTGATTAAAAACCAGATATTGTAAAAATGAATGTTATTCATGTTTTTGATTTAAGCTTTATTACCCAATTATTGAGCCCTCCACAACAGCACTATAAAGGATGTCTTTTACAAGTGCACAACTTGATTGATTACAAACCAAATACTGTAAAATAATAAAATGGATGTATATGATTGATTGAAGATTAGTTAGCAGTATATTTTTGAATTATTTTAAAGTTTGTTTCAGTTGGGGAAAAAAAATTAATTTTTAAAGCATTCTGTCATGAAACTTAAAAGTGTTA
Organism: Latrodectus geometricus; assembly: GCA_026290005.1. Taxonomy (NCBI): domain Eukaryota; kingdom Metazoa; phylum Arthropoda; class Arachnida; order Araneae; family Theridiidae; genus Latrodectus; species Latrodectus geometricus. The sequence goes on along the minus strand of JAPDSC010116720.1, from coordinate 32,805 downwards.
AGAAAATTAAAGAAAATATTCAAAATCAAGATATTTATTATCTAATATTACACAAAAAGGTAATTCCTTCCAGTTCAAAGTTTAATCAGCAAGAAAAAGGAAACTTATACAAAGTGGTGGGCTGAAAAAAGATTTTATCGAAAAACCTATAATATATTTAATTACCTTCTCAGTACAATATTCATTGAATGAGTAAGGAACAATTCTTATAAATAATAAAGAGCTTCACTCCTACCAATCCTTAAATACCTCTTTTTGCAATACTACTTATATATTACAGGAAGAGACAACAAATATAGAAATACAATGCTAATGGCCCTCTCATTATATTATTCATAATTACTCGCTCATATACAGCGTATTGCATTTTGGAATTGAAATTAAGTATTTTTAATAAAATGCTTTTAAAATTCTAATTCATGGATTTTGCAGCAACTAGATTCATGAATTATTTTGATATATTTTCAAAAATAAGATTCAATAAGGAAAATCAAATGATTCCAGAGACAAATACAAAAGTATAACTTTTATTACAGTATTTCTACTCTTCTACTAAGCTACAAAAAAAAAAAAAAAAAAAAAAAAAAAAAAAAAAAAGACAACATGAAGTGACAAACAGAGACAATTAGTAGTCAAGTACAGTGCCTTTCACTTTCTAACAACAAGTTTTCTAGCACTAATGCAATGAAATGAGTGTTTATCCTACCAAATATTACCAGTAGTTTGCAGTTATTTTATTTTCTGTGGAAGAGTAACAGCAAGGAATTCAATAGTTCAAAAGCTTTTGTTTCAAAAGCTTTTAATAGTAAATCTGCTTCTATTAGTCCTAATAAGTCAGACAGACAAATTGATAATCACTGATTAAGTAAAAGATTGCACATTAATATTTATGTATTTTAAAAGTTGATAATATGATTAAGACTAAATTTCATAAAATTATTCATTAAAATATACATATATATAAGCATGGAAGTAAGGAACTAAAAGAACTTATTCTACATATTATGAATTATGATACAAAAATATTGTTAAGAAAAGTAAAACAACTTTTATATTAAATTAAAATATCCTTATTTGAAAAGGAAAAATATACAGGAAGAAAACATTCTTTAAAATAATTGGTTTAAAATTAGCACAAACTGCTATAGATTAACAAAATCTCAATACACATCAAATCTTCTGAAAATTTGTTTTCAGAGGTAACTTACAAATAATACATTGTAACTGGTGTTAAACATTTACTAACAAAATATAAAAAAAGAAAATTATCAATAATTAACAACTTTTTTTAAAAAAACAGTATTGCACAAGCGTTTATGGTTATTTGCAATTACTATTGAATAATTGCACAAAAAAATAAATAATTCACAACAAATAAATAATTTAACCTTAATGTAGATAATTATTTTAATGTACCTTCCAACCAACTATATTTCAAAGTTTCAATCATAGACCTTGAGTCACCATAAAGTAATTTAAATAAATATTTATCAATTGTTTACTTTAGACAATGCTATTAATGAAATTGAAGCTTCCTAAATACTAAACTTAAAATATATTCAGGTAGTACAATGGCTTTTAGTACATTTTATGAAATCACCATTAACTGCTATGATCATGCAAGTTTGGAAAATTACTTGAAATCATTAATGCTGTTATTCAAGTAGCTTAGACTAGATATGATATTGTAGGTCATACATACAATATTTTTGAAATATTGACAACATTCTCTTGGGTAAATTAACTAAAATAAATATAGTTAAAATAAAAAAGGAAAACAATTGCAAAAATCAAGAGCTGTAAAAACAATTAAGAACAACAGAGATTTTGTTTATACTCACAAAATTTGACATTGTTGATCAAAAGATATTCCAGGAAAAAATTTTGAATCTCATGAACAGAATCAAGTTTTAAACTTACGTTCTTTAGAATTTTACGCCTGATATTAAAACTGAATCACTTTTAAGATGAAACATAAGCACTTATATTTATTAATTTGTAATTTAATATACATTTATTTCTATAGTTCAAATTTTACTTTTTTAAAGATTTCATATTCTATTCGGAGCAAAATATTTCATAACATGGCTTTTAAAATACAGATTGAAGAAAATGGTAATTCCTCTTTAAAGTAAAAAATTACTTTAAAGAGGAATTACATTTTTCTTCAAAAATAATTTAATGATCAATAACATTGTAAACATAATATGAAATTTTTAACTTAAATTTCATATTAAGTTTGTAATGTTATTAATTTAGTAATTTTTAAAACTATAAAAATGTTGCTTAATTATCCCAAATTTTCATAATCTCAACATTAAAGGGCAGTTGAAGAAAAATCTTTTAAGCAAATATAAATTTTATGATGTAAACATGTATATACATATCTATAGTAAGCAAGTTTTACTTCCTATACTTATCAAAAATTTTTTGGTATTAAAAGTATAATGATTCCTAGTTGTCAATATAAAATTTTTATGGTTGCAATAAAAAGCTTCACATTAAGAACTCAACATGAACACCATGTAATTATTTCAACCAATCATAAGAAAGAAGCATGTAACATTATCTGACCTCATTCACTTGGGCTTGGGTTTGTTGTATTCTTCTAGATGCAGCCTGGTGCTGTGGATTGGGTGGTTTGGGCTGCTCCCCTCCTTCGGGAGCACCTTCCTGCCCTTCTGCTGGTGGTGCAGCTTCAGGTGCTGACCTAAATTTCAAGAGCAGATTTATAAGCAACTCTAGATTTCACTAATCAATAAAATATTATAAAAATATTTTCTTTTTTAGATACTAGTTTTAATGTACATATCTACTGTAAAACATAGGCACTGATATTCTTAGATTTTGATCCACATATACAGTTGATTAAAAATAGATGGCAAATCAGAAGAAAACTAGAAACTTAACAGATACGACATAACACAACATTTTAATTTTTTACTAATTTTGCAACATTTATTTCCCAATTATATCTTTATTTAAGAAAACTACATTTTATTTGTACACATGTAACTTGTTAAACGTAAAATCTACTTAATTATTATTTGTTTTATTTAAACTTTTGTATCTTTGTTGTAGTAAGTTAGGAATGGCAATAGTTGAGTTTTTATGCTTATATATTTAAAACATCGTTTTGGGGAAGAAATAGGCTTGGAGTTGCTTCTACGTCTATTTTGAGCATTAATAAACATTATCAACCATCATGTGCTTTAAATGTTATCTGAAAAGTTAAGAGTTTTCATTTCTTAGATTTGAAAATAAATTCTTTGCATGGGTAACAGAATTTTTTATTTAAATACTTGAATCACACTGATTTCCATCACTAAACTTCTGATTTTGAAGATCAAAACAGAATATGATTTAATTCATAACAATCCTAATATTATCAAGATATCTTGGATCAGCAATACAAGAAAACCTAATCATACCAAACATTTACATATATAACAAAAAATTAATCACTCATTTTTATTAAATGATCGCCCTTTATATATACCTTTAAAAATAATTAAATTTAATTAATAATTATTAATAATGTTTACACAATATTAATTTACTAAAATTAACAGTTAAAATGGTAAATAAATTATAACTATTTTAAATAAAACAATACTGTTTGTTTTTCATGGCTGCTGCAATCAAAATAAAATTAAGTTTTCCAAGCTGTAAGAATTTTATTTGTAGTTTTACTAAAATTTGCATAGATGAAATGCATAAAATGAACTTTTACATTCTTTTGGACATCCAATATTATTATTATAAATTTAAACTACATAGTACAGAATTTATCATTTGTGTAAAGATTTTAAAATTTATGTGATAACACAAACATATATCAATTGTATACTTCAACATCAATAAGCAAATATTTGTAACCTTAACTGAATTAAATTAAGCATAAATAATTTTTAAAGAACATACTATTATGTACATAAAATTATATGAAGAATTTATTTTGACTTCATCATTCCAAAATAATAAATACATTATATAAATTATAAAATTGTACACCCATCAAACAATAGATAAATGAAAATAAACCATGTTTTTGTTTGCTTTATTAAACTTCACAGTATCCTCTCAAAAAATATTGCAGACAGACAATACTTGAAGGTTAACAATAATGTGTATGTCTTATGTACTATTTGCTTTCTAACATAACTTTGCTCTTCTTAATCACCTACTGTTTAATAAAATGTAATTTGAAACTACTTATAAAACAAGTATACAATTACTTTTCCATAGGTCAATGAAATTCAATTCTTGCTTTATATTAAATATATTTTAAATGAATATTTTCTGATGTTAATGAAAATCATCAATCTATACATATTGTATTAGTTAAAATAACTGAAATAAAGTATAATACATTTTCACAGAATTTAAACAACTAAGCATCCCAAAATATAAGCAAAATTATTGAGTATAACTTAATAATCAATCGGATAACTCTTTTTCTCCGAATCTTTCTTAGATATGTCCTCTCCCCCCACCCTCTTCTCTACAATTCAGTAATTTCATATTTTATCTAATTTAAAACCTCATAGGATCGCGAATGCCTTTATACTAATAAATCATAAACGAAAGAAATTTAGTAGACAGTTTTAAAAAACCAAGAATGAATAATTTTTGGTCATATTAAAAGCGGCTCGTAATTATATTTCCATTATTACAAAAAGTGTACGCCGCTAAACTTAGTAAATATATATGTACTAATTTAGACAATTAAAAGATATATATAACTTTATTATAATAACAATAAAATAAATCTCATTTTGTTTTTATATCTATATTCGTTAGTGCAAATGCACTTTGTGAACCGATACTGATAAATAAATTATTTATCCGCCTAATGTCACATCTTGACATTCAATCAATATTTATTTGACATTAAAAAACAATAGAAAGTATAGCATTTACTGGCATGGGAGAAAAAACTTACATTATTTTCTAGTTTTCTTATTTATAAACAATGAAGATAACAGCAAAATTTTAATAGATATAGATATAAATAATACAAACAAGAACTCGGGAAGAAACACTGCAGTCCTTTGACACGCAGTGACGTAATGAACGGTAGTAAATGAAAGTGATAGTAGATTATTCTATTCGATTTTAAAAATTTTGATTTTTTTTTCTTTTTATTAAATATTATAATACTTGGAAAAATCTTTCTAAGTTTCAATTTTCAATGAAATGAATTTAAGTTTAAAGATATATTTTGCTCTAATCTCCTATGACGCAACTAAAAAAACTTTTTGTAGCCAATTGTCTTTTCAAAATTTAACAGCTCTATCAGTGTAAGTAATGCTCAATCCTATCGTAATAAAATAGATTAAAAATTTGAAAATTTATTTAAAATTTTGAATAAATATCGCAATTATCCAAATATACTTTCCTTATTTTATCCACTGTCATCTATTTTTGCCCATGTAATGTAGATAAATAATACTCTGACTTAAAGTTGAAAGGAATTGCGTGTTATTACTCTTTCTCATACAAAAACTCTGTTGAATAAAACTAAACTGGGAGACATGTTTTTCCTTCTAGATATCACTAAAACTACAAAAATGGTTTATCGTTTCTATTTTCTGATAGATGATTCAAAATAAAATTAAAAGTGGTAGAATAAGTTGATAGATCCAATAAAAAAAGTTGGAAAAATTATGATAATGATATAAAAATAGATTATGATATACATATTCGACAAAATGAAGCTAAAGAATTATAATTCTTATAAAAATTAAAAGAAAGTAATTTAAGCGAAAACTAACTCCTTTATTATAGAAGGGGATAAACAAATACTTTAAAAAATTTTCTTTTAAAAAATTTAATTTAAAAAATGTTAAAAGTGACCTTTGTTCAACAGAATCAGGGAATTTATTTCTGCCAGCTGTCGATTTCATCATACCTCAGAAACCAGAAATATTTTTAATGACTTTCTTTATGTAGAAAGAAAAAAAAAAAGAAAAAAAAAAGAGAAAAGAAAGAAAGAAAAAAAAAGTCACTAGTTATTTACGATTAAATTCCGAATGAATTGTGATTTTGATTATGAATTTAGAAATGTGAAAGATTTTGAAACGCTTAATGAATCGATAATCAATATCAAGTTATTGAGAACACTAAGAACTAAATATAAAGCCATGTTAAGAAGAAATATTATGATACGTGGTTAGGTTTTCGAACTCCTTGAGGGTTCATCTCAAACGGTAGAACATTTTCAAAATTGTACAATAAAGTAACAAACTACCATAACCAGTGGGAGACTAGCTATACATGTTGATGTTTGTGAGAAATATGTGCCGCCCTACTTAAAAAATTATTTTTATCGAAATGATGATAATATAAATTCATTGGAATAATTTAGTGTATTTGAATAAACAGTGCACTTTTTCTTTTTGACCCTATAAGAATAAATGTGGAAATACACAGAGTTGAGTAAGACGAGATTTATTCATTAGAAAAGAAAAAAGAAGAAGAAATTAATATCTACTGCTGAAATTGAAAGAAACAGAACATATTGATAAAAGAAAATCAAACTTGGGTAAAATTTCAGACAGTATGTTATGTGAAAACAGTGAATGATTTGTAAATCTTTAGTGAGATATTCAAAAAGACAAAACTGAGGAATAATAATTATTGTTACCTAAAGTTTAATTTATCATAAAAGAAGATTTCTGGAGACATAATGAATCAAATTAGTTATACCAAAAGACGAGAGGATACAAAGTTTGAAATTTAAGCATAAATTTAATTTCGATGATTCAATCTTTTTATTAGGAATGAAAAAAATAAAGTATTATTTGTTGTTCATTTTATACGCAAATTATTCATCAACACAAATGACATCACTGTTACTCACTCATCACATCCGTATGACTAGAAAACAATCTACACTTCTTAGATTCCTTTTATCTTTTTTTTTTTCATCAAATGATTTAAGAATATATTATTGAATAGTAGAAATTTCAGGTTTTTCCTACCTAGTGATAAGTGATACATTTTAAAACTAAAAAGCTCTCTTATAGCAATTTTTTCAGTCAATCTCTTTCCAAGAGTGTCATTTAGAAATTTAAATGGTAAAGACGCTAGTTGAACTTTCTCCATATATGAGAGATCCCTATAATTGTTCTTTGATACTAAAATATATTTATGTATTTTCCTTCTTGTAGAAATAACTATCAATTTTTTTCTATTAGTAATTTATTATCTATGCCATGATGTCCTAACAAAATAGAAAAAAATAATATTTCACCTGATGTGTTACATTAATGATTTTTCCCTCCAACTTCATTGAGAATCCTGTGGGAAAAAAAAAAAAAAAAAAAAACAAAGGTAAGCTGACATATATCTTATACTTTTCCAATTAAAAAAATTCATGTATTTATTATGTATGCAAAATTAAACATTTTATAAAAATTAATTATCTACCAGTTTGTGTAAGCTATATTAAAAATAAATTATAAATTCTTTGAATGGAAAGTTCATGAAAATGTGCGCATAATTCTAAATATATATGAATTGTTTTTATGCTTGAATGAAATTTAAATGTTAAAATGCTATAAAAAGTGTAAATAAATTACGCGTTTTATAATATAGATCGAAAATAACCAACTAATTCATTTTAAATGTAAAACATTAGCTTTAGCTATGTGGGATGAGCTTAAAACTGCTCACAAACATGCCAAATTTTTGGTTTTATTTGCTAAAAGAAAATACATAGCATTACATTAAAAGAAGATGAATAGTCTTCTTTTTTAATCTAATACTATACACATGGAGAATCTTAATATGGAGCATCAATTTTTTTCATTATTGAAACTAATGGGTGAGCTTAACCTTCAGTTAGTCATGCGCACCTCTCATATACATCCTTATTATACTTTTTCTCTTTTAATGTTTATAGATGTTGACAGGAAGGGCATATCCTGATTATATAATTGACAAAAATATTTACAGGCAATATTCTTATAAATGTTTTACAATTCTAAAAAGAATCTTAAGGAGCTAACATTCAACGATTTAAACTGGAATAAATTTCACTTGGTTTTCAGGAAATAAGAAACAACTCTTAAGTACAACGTAATTGGTTATGTCTAAAAGAAGTGAACTACTAACGGAAGGTCAAATCTATTGGCGAAGAAATAAATAAATAAATAAATTACAATTTTAAACATAGTGTCTTTTCAGTTTTGTGACAAGCTATGAACATTAATTAAGACATTAAAAGTACAACCTGAAGATGAATTAACTTTTGTAACAAAATAAAAAAATGACGAATATAAAAGAATTCTAAAAATTTTCAAAGTACTTAAATTAAATACATATACTATGTTGCATAAAGAACACAAATTTCACTCATACATCCACAAGGCAAACCATAAGAAACCAGAAGGCTGATTTTTTTTTTAAAAAGCAACCCTATTCTTTTCCTGGAAAAATTATATGAAAATAGATACATAATGGTGCAGGGGAGTTCTGAATTATACCTTAAGGTTAACGGGTTTTAGATTCTCGTCCAGAACCAATCACCTCGTAATTTTGAATCAGGATCAGGTGAGGTGGTCACACCTGAATTGGCAACCTCTTTTCCAAACCCATGCCACACCAGTGGTGAGCTTTGGATGTCACAGATTAAAATGGACACGTACTTAATCCACGAAACTCCTGCATCACAGTAAGAGACAATGAGGACAATGAATGGATCCTCCAAAAGACTGGTTTTGACAAATGATGCTTCACTTTGCTCACCTAAACGAGAAGCGTCGTGAAGCTACTATGCCACTGGAACTTCATATAAAAATAAAGAAAGTGTTTCAAGTTTATATTAATTTATTGAAAATTATTTTTAAGTAGATTTGGATGCTTCTTCGAAAATAAGCCCAAATAGATAATATGGATAATTAATCATATTCATCACAAATAAATTAAAATAAATGATATTATAATTCTTAATAAGAACTGATAGCTTAAATAAAGTTGAATTTGGAAAATAAATAGTAAAACAAATAATTAAACTATGTGATTATAAGGTTTACTGAGTTAATAATATTTATTATTAGATAGGATTGTGTTAAATATACGTTATTTATAATAATTCTAATTGTATTGAATTATGTATTAAAAATCTTGGACACAAAAACCGAAGTGATATGAAGCAATTAACTGAAGGAAGTTTAGCTGATGAGATGGAATTAAGTAATTGTTATCATCAAATTCAGCCTATTGAATGCATATACGTTTCAAATGATATTTCATTACTTTTGTAGACAATGAAACTAAGTTTATCATTAATATTTACTGTTTACAAAAGTGAAACACTTGAACAATTAAAATACGTAGTTGCAACTAATGTGATAAATTTTAATTTCTTATATTGATATGAAGAGTAATAATAAAAGAAAATAAATAAAAAATAGGATAATAGAAGAAAATAATAAAAAGGACATTTCCTACTATAGACGAGTCGCGATTCCCAGTTATATTCTGGGGAAAAGAAAAGGCCATAATTAATTACTTACTAAACAGATTGCCAATTAGATCAAATAATAAAACACATGATTTAGTCTGGCAGAAAACCAAATCTGAAATAGAAAAATTTGGATGTTAAGCATTAACTTAATAAAAAAAAAAAAAAACTTCGATAAGCAAAAATGAAAACCAGGCAAAAAATCTTTGAATCTAATTTTCGTTAAAGTTAGTAAAAGCTATTGGACTATTTGTCAGATAATAATACTAAAATTTGTAAAAATAATAATTTCTTCAAAACTAAAATATGAAGTTCTCAGGCATATATGCTTAACCAAATTTTTGTGAAGGTTAGGAAAGTGTTTTAAAAAAGGAAAACGAAATTACATCTTCTGCAGAAAAGAAAGAAAATAAATGAAATTTCGAAATTTCTTGCAGATCAGAAAAATGATGAAAGGTGTACCATAAGACAGATTTCTGTATCAAGTATCTAAGATGTCAATAAGAGAACTAAATTAGGATAAAGCATAAAAATTGTTGAAAGAACAGAAACTGAAATGGATAGAAGTGACAAAATAAAGGATAAAAGCCTTAAATGAAAATGATAAAAAAATATCGCATATTTACCACCTGGAAAAAAGAATGTTAAGATGGGAGTTAATATTCAAATTGAAGATTAGTTCAAGTGACCAAAATATATATTATGTAAAGCAATACTACTAGCAAAATGATTTAATTGAAAATAGATTACAGGAAAACATTGGCAACGGCTGTGAAGTAGACTGCAACCAAAACAGTGTCTATATATTCTACCTTTAGAGTTTTATCTGTTGCCAACGCATTAAATAAAAATCTGAAGATAAGAGATACGAAGATTAAAACTACTTTTCTGTATGGTGAGTTTAAAAAAATTTATATGCAATAATTGGAAGAATGTATGAATCGAAAACAAAAGGATGAAGTATGAAAAATCTAAGACAACTACAGACTAAAGTAAGCAGCAACAGCATGGAATTTAAAAAATTAGCGATATATTATTTGGCAAATATTCAAGCAAAGTAAAGGTGACACTTGTTAATTCATAAAAGTTGATGATTTTATTTATCTAATACATTAGATGCTCGTTTATGCAAAGCTCTAATTTAAGAACACTCCTTTTTACGAATTAATAGCTAATCACTACTATGACAACATAGACGCAATGATAATTTGAACTCCATTTTACGAACTAAACTCTAAAAAACTTCTTTTTTGTGAACTTCCGTTTCTGACAAAGTTTTTACTTTGCCATTTTTTGTTTTTAATGATCTGATATTGTCAATTTATTTTTTTGATTTCTATTTTATTTGCGCATGAGAACTTGATTCATTCTTGAACAACGAAGCGACTTGTGCTAAAATTCAGAGATTATTTAAACAATAGTCGATGGTATATAGCTATATACCACCGAGATATTAGGTATTTGATGGAAAATAACTGTGGCGCCAAATTCGACTCCCGTCCTCTCCTTGAGTAAGAAACAAATAAAGGGGGGGGGGAACTCTAAGAAATTTGAGTTCTGTTGTTTAATTTCATTTGAACAAACCAATTTATGAAGTTTCATTTGTCATTAGGGAAATTAAACCGTTCATTTGAGGATTCGTTGCAGTTAAAGAGACGAGCATGTTTGTCAGTTGGAGTTAAAAAGAAAATTCTGGAAAGAAACTAAGAAAGAAAGACAAAAAATGCCAAAATAATTGGAATTCCAAAGAACAGCCTAGTGCTAATTTTAAAACTCAAAAATATCCTTCAAAAAGAAAAGAGTGCTTCCCCTCAAAACTATTGTAGAGAAGCAAAAAATCTTAAAATTTAAAAAGCTTTTTCTTAACTGTGAAAAATAAGAAGAATGAATATTCCTATTATTGGTAATGCCATTAAAGAAAAATCTAATTGATTTTCTATGAAGCTGAACATATAAGATTTCAAAGCATCAACCGATTCACTCAAACATTTTAAAACCAGTTTTAGCTTTAGAAAATTGTGATGGAAATGTAAAGCTGTGATTAAAATTTCAGTAATTAAATGAAAAGGAGTATTGAAATCAATACTTTCCGAGTACGAATTAAAGGCTGCTCTCAACGTAGAGGAGTCAGATTTGTTTTTAAGTTCTTACCCGAAATAACAGCATTAAAGGAGCAAATAGGAGTAAGAAATGAAGCAAAAAATTACGACGTTGTTAACAGCCAATATGAATGGAATTAATGGAGATATGAATGAACTGCTTTTCATAGGGAACTATTTAATGAAGCTTAGA
>JAPDSC010116720.1:0-21031 GCA_026290005.1 Latrodectus geometricus | reverse complement strand
TGCTTTTCATAGGGAACTATTTAATGAAGCTTAGATTTTTCAAAAATGTTCAAATACCACCTGTTGCATATCGGCCTAACATTAAAGCTTGGATGACTTCAAGCATGTATGAAAATTAGTTGAGAGACATACATCATCTATGTTTTTTATATTATTATTATCGGAGAATTGTCCAGTTCTTCCAACTGTGGTTAACTGTAGTGATCACAATTAAGTCCAGTATCTAAAATGATTCACGTGGAATTTTTATCGCCTAACCTAACTTTTGTTTTATAGCCCATGGATCAGGGCATAACCAATATCTTCAAAGGCAAATATCGTAGGGTATTTTTTCAATGAGTAATTTTGATCTTGGAGTTGGAGTGGGTTTATGAATTGATCTCTTTGGAGCAACGCATTTGCCACTCAATGTTTGGAATGATTTTGAAAAAAAGATTATATCCTAATAGATAAATAAAGAAAAGAAATGATTTTTAAGAAAGAAATCATTTCACCAAATAGGCTTTAATAAAGAAATCAGTGTAACTGAAGAAAACCAAGTTAATTCAAATGATTACTTGAGCGCAGATGAATCAGTACTGCACGAAATCCAACAAAGAATCCCTTTTCTACCAAACATTTTTTCGAGGATTTTTTTTTAAATTTAAACTCATTTGTGATATGTACACAAGAAATATTGGGTGATAAAATTATTGAGAATTAAAGAACGGGAAAAGCTTTAAGGTATCGAATAAGCAGAAAACGTAGTAAAGACCGTCTACAAAACAACCAGCTGAATGACTAATAGGAGTAAGGTAGTTTTTTGAAAGAAAGGCGCCTAAGTGATTTTATACAATAAAAAAATGGAAAATCTAGTTTTTAAATAAAAAAAAATTATTTTGCCCAATTTTTCATAAATAAAATAAAAATAAAGGTTGTTTATAATTATCATTATTTTTTATGTGTTCCTTACAGTGAATTTTAAATAATTTTTTCTAATAATATTTTTTATATATAAAAAAGCATCTTAATAAAAAAAAAGATCGAAAATCTAATCTTTATAATCTAATGCCTTATTTTTTTATTTTACGAACTTTCTATTTTAAGAATTGTTTTACCGGTTCCTACGATTAAAAGGCATCTATTATATTATGCGTTGTACATCTTCTCATTGTAAGCAGGAAAAAAAAAACAATGATATGACAATTAAAATATTAAACAAAAAAATTAATGTTAAGCATTTGGGAAAAGCAAATTATTATCTTTCGGAATTAACATTGAAAAGACAAACACTAAATATTTATAGATAAGCAATTGGAGCATCAAACATATAACATGCATAACCACTTGGAACATTGCAGCAATTGGGAATTTACTCAAAAAAGAAGAAATGAATATCCAAGAGAACGTGACTGGAATATAATGTAACGAGTAGTTAGATATTAAAACATAAGAAATGGTAAACAAATGATATCTAAAGGGGTAATTCATACAGCTTATGCCAATGCAGATTGGACCAATGATAAAGGAACTATGAAAACAGCAACAGTATCATAGTCTGAAATTCAAAGAAACTGAACTATATCACTATATTAGCTGTTTAATTTGAATAAATTCAATAGCCAATGCATCCCAAGTAATTCGTTGGCTTCTAAACAGAACAGATCATTCAGGAGAATGAGAAAAATTACCCTTTACACTCTTTGAAGAAATAATACATACATTAAATTGTTGCAAAATAATCTGAATAATACTAATGCAAAAACCCAATTTTGAAATTCCTTTTCTACGAGATAAGACAAAAAGTAATTGAAAATAACAAGACAAAAAGTAATTGAAATTGAGTATCTTCCTAACAAAGAATTTATTGCAGATGCTATCACGAAACCTTTGCAAAAGCTGACTTTTGGGAAATTCTGGACATTGGACTTTTACCTGTCTCAACATGAAAGACAGAATGATGCACGTTGAAACAGTTGCTTAACGAAAAAACTCATCAAGAGCTTTACCTTTTTTCAGGGACGAGAGTGGTCTGGTTGTTTAAGGTATCGTTCTCACTTTCAGAAAGTAACGAATCCAGGCTCAGCCAATGATTAATCTTTATGGCCAAAGCGGCTGGGACATGTTAATTAGGTCGTAGTCTCAATACCATCCAATTAAAATCTAGAGTGGCAAATCAATTATTAGGGGGATCTTCTATTTGACTGTTTCTTCTAAATCACGTAGATTCCCACCTAACTGCTTCCTCTAACTGATGGAACTCAACTCTAAACTTGATACAGGAAAGTATGCTACATAACAACAACCTCTTTCTATGTGGGTGTTTCAAAAACAGAATCTATAAAGGTCCTCACTGAATTTTCTATATATGATAGATTATCTAATTACACTTCATTTCAATGCAGTCTCTAACTGCAATTTTTCAGGGTGATTGGAGCCAGGCTAGGAGTCTTCATTGGTTTCAATATCTAAATTGGAAGATTCAGATGGTGCTGCCATCTATGAGTCAAAAGTCGTACTCCTGCCTTTCTATGAGGTAGCTCTATTCAAAAACGGAAGACGCTCTCTCTCTGACTTCATTCGTCTAGTCTCTTGACGGGCGGGCTTGGCGTTGCCAAGTTTCATCAGTAACAACAACACAACAACAACAACACACATATGATTCGAATATGTTTGTTTCACATTTATTTTATTGTTACAAATTTCAGTTTAGAATTGACATTTTTTCTGTTGCTTTTGTTGAAAATTTCTGAGTCGCTTTTTGGTTGCTATCCAGGATTTCCGAATTGCCCTGTTCTCTTCGGTACAGTGGTTACAAATTCCCATACTAATCTGATACTTTAACATTATAAATGAGTTGCTATTTCTTGAATGAAAAGTCCTGAGTCACGTAGATGGGTGATTTTCTCCCAGTCAAGCCCCATAAATTGTAGAAATGCCCTCTATTATTGAATTTGGATAGTTATGTCTCATTTAAGGTACATCAGTAGTAAGTATAAATATAAATTATATATTTTCAACGTATCACTACAGACCTCTATTTCAGCAGGCGTTCAGACGGGGAGGCTCAGTTCATTCACTTAAAGTGACTTAGAAATTTTAGAAATTGGCATAACTGTAAGTAATTTATATTTTCTGAAAATTTCAACTCAATCATGTTATTCCTTTATCGTTGCTATCTTTTTCTACTTCTCCAGCAATCTTTTTCTACTAATGGGTCTTTTTTTTTACAATCAAGAGTTTATCATCTACATTTAGTTGAGAAGTTAACGAATTAGCATTTCTTTAGGAAAATAATCACTTTCCTTCTTAAACATGCCCTATGATATATTATGAAAGCCAAAATTTCTCATACGAGTTTTTCAACAAACGATTATGTTGGAAAAATTTTGTTTCCAATTGCAATTCTTCCACAATATTATCAAAATACTTCATTAGCAAAATTTAGAGGCCAATGTTCTTTAAAATAAAGAAGATAAAACAGAGTAATATTCCTCTTCAAGAATGAATAAGCAATATTTGGTGCCTGTATGTATGTAATTATGGCATTATTGGTGCCTGTAATTATGGCATTATATACCACCTTTTACATATTATTTACACATTAATTCCTTTCATCCACTGTCTCATATTTATTCTCAAATAAGTTATACATTTTTCTACCTTTTTTACTGCTGCAAATTTATGTCTTACTATTTTTTATAATTGACATTTTATGGTATTCTATTTATGATTTGCTGTGTTTTAACTATTTGTTCAGCGCAGCATGATGTTCTTTGTAATTTTCACCAAAAAAAAAAACAATCATTCACTCACCGTTTCTCATAATTCTGTAATAGAATTTGGTGAGAAATTAATCCAAAACAATAATAAAATCTCAAAATTTAATAAATAAGGAAATTAAAAAAAAAATAATTTTTTTCTCTTGTAAAGAGCACCTGGAATTGAAAAACTATTTACATAATATTTGTTCTAACTTATACCATCTTCTAAAGCTAAGTTGTAGTTATTTTATATAGGGATATATCTGTTTAGAATAATAAACTATCAGATTCTTTACATAAAAATTATTTTTCCAAATTAATAATATTCACTCACAAATAAATTATAATTAAATAAAAATCTTAATCAACAAAGCTTAAGGGAAAAAGGTATTGAATATTTTACATCCACCTTATTCCTAGAAACAAAAACGTGAATTCTATGATTCTTAAACATCAACTTATTTAAGAAGATAATATCAAAATTTCCGAAAGTGAAAGAATATAAATAAGCTGCTAATCCTTCTTTTTGCTTAAACAAAAGAGGGTTCACTATTTTTAATCATAATATTTTAAAGAGTGACTGTAATTATCATGTTTTAATTGTTGTTACGCAGTTTTAACTAATCAACACAATTTTAATTGCTTTCAGTTGAAATATTCCACAGAAGAAATTATTCTAAGTATTTCGTGTAATTACATTGTGCAGATTATACTTTCCCGTTTAATGAAAGGAGAGATGAGATTCTCAATCACAATTCCTGAATTCTCATTCTTAATACTGCGAGTATTTTAAATTAAAATGGGGTATTCTTTCGGAATTAAATATGTAGCATGCTTTACAGTTATTTTGCTAAAATGTGTTTAATTTGATTTCACTATTCAATATACGTTATGTTTCCTTATTTTGCTATAAATTATTTGATTTTACTAAATTATTCATACATAATGACATTTTAGAAGCTGGAAGTGATTTCTGTCCGGTTTAAAGCCATGTTTCTAAGATACTAGTCTGCATTATGAGGACCAAAATAATGTAGAAAGGATACCAGAAATTAATTCACGCATTAAAAACATTCTCTTAACTAAAATTATGTTATAAATCAGAATATTCTGTAATAAAAATCGTAACAAAAATTTAATCAAACAAAAATTAATAAGCAATAATTAGGAAGCATCTAGGTTATTGTAACTGAAATGGAAAGTTTAAAATAAAGTAAAATAAAGAATGTGTTAATCTTCTCAACAAAAACGTATTTGAGTCTATTCTTCATGAGTAAAAAACCTCTTTTTATGAAGATTACTCGTAATGAAAAAATAATTTCTAGCTGTCAACATAAATTTGGTTTATTTGAGATGACTTATTTAAAATAGTAGATTTAAAATAGTATATTCATATAGGATGATGAAATAATACGAAAGCAAGTAACTACTCTCTGTTATTTTCCCTCAAAATAGATTTTCGATTTTTATATCAATTATTCTATTTCAAAATATAGATTCTGCTATATATTAGTAAAATTATATCATATACCAGCATATTTGTTTTAAGGCTTTGTTTTGTGCAATATTCTGGAAAAAAATTATTATGGGTACTAATGATGGCACTCAGTAAAAAATTGTAACTAACTGCTGTTTACCATAGAACAGCAGTTAGTTCAGTTCACAGCCATAATGATTTTCGAAGTAATCTTTAAAAATTTAGATTATTATCCAAAGAGAGGAATGTAAGCTGTTTGAACCATACTTGCCATACATTTATTCAACACTTTTCCATCTTTTTAAGAGTGTTGCCAAAATATTTTATATAACAAATGATACAAAAGTATTGGTGTCTTAAAATTCACTAAAAAGAGATCATTCCTTTTTGTAATTAATACACAGATTTTGTTTAAATACACGGAAAAATTATTTTTCCTCTTTTTGCTTAAGTTTGTTTTAAATTGGATAGATCTTTTGTATAAAAAAACTCAGATAACAAATTTTTGAGGTCAAGTTATAATTCCGATTCTACCTTCCCATTAAAATTATATCTCCTTATTCTTATCACTGACACTCTTTCCAATTAAACTGAAATTTTGTTGAGAAATAACCACTTATATCCTATTATTTATTACGTAAATGTTTATTAATAAGAAAAATATCATTATTTCTTAAACCATATAAATAAATGTCTTATATCTAAAATGATAATTCTTATTTCCAAGATGATACAACAGGAAAAATAAAAGTTTGCTGTAAACTTTTCTTTATTTTACTTATAACTATTTTATTCTGCATGATATTGTTTAAAATCTTTTTAACATATTGCTGAATCCTCTAATAGAATGCATATTGTTGCTTATGTTATTTTATGAAATGTGTTTTTCATATTTTATGTATAAAATTTGAAATTTTACTTTTATAGATTAAATAATAATTAAAGCATAAATAGTTAGACAAAATTTTAAGTAGAATTTGATGTAGAAATATAAGGAGAAAACGAAAGAAAGTAAATTAAGGCAGAGTAAGAGGCTCTCCCAAAATTTAAAAATAGAGAATAATTTATTATTAAAAAATTATCAACTCAGCTTAAATTCTGTTAAATTTGAAGAAATTAATATGAGGTTAAAATTTTTATTAACTGCCCCTATCCATTAAAAATTCACCAGATTATCATCTAACACGTAAATGGATTTTCATGTAGAGCTATGATGCATCAATAAATTATAAGTATTTTACTGAATTAGTATTTTTATATGTGACAAATATTATTTTTATACTTTTCAATATTCTTGTTACTTTTTAATTTATAATAAAAAAGGCTACATCAATTAATTATACATTACAATCGTTGTGTATAAATAGAGAATTTTTTTAATGTAATTTTTATGAGATGATGAAGAATAGAATGTAGAAGTATGCTATGCAGTGTCAAACTTTTTATCTATTGCAAGATCAATGTGCATGAACAGATAAAGACAGATTTTGTAGCTGCTAATGGGAGTCAAGATTTTTAATAAATGAATAGAGCTATGAGTATTGTATATTCAGTCATCTGAAGATAATTAACCTTTCTATCATTACTGTAACATATAACAGCGCAATTTTTACAGGGTTTCGTTATTTAGTGTTCGATAAATGTAAGATATACGTTAAATATACGTTAAATATTCAATACAATAAAATCAGTTATATCTATATTTTACTAGATAAATAAAATTAAAATAAAGTAAAAATATTATAATACTTACTAATATTAAAATATTATTTACTTCATAAAGGATTGATGTGATCACTTAAATTTTTAATCCTAAAAGTGAAGAAATTGAACATTTAACTTTCGTTTATTTAAGTTAGTTTTAGATTTAGTTTATAGATGGCAGCACTATCGGAAGACATTTTAATGAAATTTAGAATAAAAATTTTTGTTTTTTACTTAAAAATATTTAAATACTACTTTAATTTAGATTTTAATGAATATAATTTCTAAATTATCAAGCTCTTTAAGCTGTTCATAAAATTTAATTTGTAGAAGATTTTTAAAAATCTATTTATTGACGGTAAGTCCAAACTGAAATAAATATTTACTTCCTCTGAAATCTGAAATTTAATTTTATAACTAAAATCTTGAGTTTCTTTCATATATGGATATATTTTTTTCTATTTTGAATGTTATAATATAGTGCGTTTTAATGTAAAACAACTTAATTATTTTTTTAAAAAATATTTTATGGTAAACTTAAATTACAACATATATCATGAAAATGATTTAAATTAATTTTTTATGAGTATATAATTGATTCACATTTCTTATAAAAATATTTTTTGGGTAGAATTATTCAATTTCAGAAAAAAAACTTACAATGAACAATTACATGAACTTAATATATTAAGGAGAATTATATGTGACCTATGTAATATGTTTGACAAATATGAAATTTTTAATAGATATTTTAAGATATTTTTCATCATGCTTCCTCAATAATTTTACATTCATTTCAGAGTTTATTTATATTTGATTCAATTATAAATACAATTTGAATTAGTTTATTATTTCGTTAATAGATGTCGCTACTAAACCAAAAATCTTTTAATAAATACGTTCATGATAAATATGATATAAAAATACATCCCGAGAAATATTTTTCTTATAATATTTTACTTTATAAAGCATTTAAACTATATTTTGAATATTTGTTAAATGTGTTCTTTAAAGATGAAAACATGTTTATGCTGTGGTTTCCAGAGGGATACATTTACCTTATATACAGTAATAGAAATATAATCGACTCATTTCAAATTTCTCAATTATAAATCGTAAATATATTTCAAATTAAGAAAAATTATTTTTTGTGTTAATAATTTCAAATCATAAACTAAATTTATCCTAAAGACGAAATATGACTTTTTGTATAACGATCTGGATGTCGAATGGGTTGCACTCTTGCCTTCTGTACATCAGATCATGGGTACGAATCTCATCTAGGAGTTTAGATATTTGAAGTAGTTCTGAATCCATTTTGAAACATAGGCCCTGGTCTAATTAGCCCTCATGTACAAAATAAGTAAATAAATAAAAATAAAAAAAACGTTGATCGACAAGCAAAAAATACCGACTTTTTATTTGGTTCACATCTTATAATGATATTTAATATAATGTAACTTTTGTGATTTTAGTGTAAAAAGAATTGAGTTAATTTATTTTCCAAATTATTTAAGTTGCTAAATACCAAATTTTTAGCTTTTTAAGAATGTACAAATTAATTATAATTTATTTTTGTTTGATGCAGGAGAAAAAAATTCTATTAATTCTCTTTAATTTCTATTAAAATCATTCAAGTTACTGTACTATAAAATTTTTAAAAAACGTAAAAATTAATTCATTATAATTAATTTTTCAATACTTTCAAAAATTTTCTCATAGGTAATGGTATCTGTATAAATAAAATTAAATTGATTTGAATAAAATTGATTGTAAATATAATAAGACTGTGTTTGGTTTAAAATAATTAAAAAAAATGTTATCAATACTTATGAATAGAATTGTATTTCAAAATAATAACATATAATACCATAAAAAGGAAATTTTAATTTAGAAACTTTAAGTTAAGATTATATAGGAAAATACTAAAAGGATACATTTATTATGATATTTTCTCAATTAGTAATTTATAATTGTTTTGAGATTAATGACTAAAAGTATCTGTGATAAAATGCAATTGAAAATGGAGAATTTAAATGAAATAATGTTTATAAGACTAGCTAATTGTCATAATCGTATACATTTAAATCAAATTAAATATATCAAATAAGCTAAACATTCATATTAAATTATAAAGAATGAAATAAAAAGCTCTTTAATGTATACCAAAAATTAATTTGTTTATATATGGATTCTTTTAAATTTCATTATCTAAATGAGTGCTTTTAGCTAAGCAAATTGATAACTTTTAAAAGTTATCTTAGGATGAGTGAAAAGTTATAAAATAAATAAATTGAATAAGCGATGAAAATAAATTATTAATGTATTGGCTTCGGTTCCATCAAAAGATGATATAGAAAGAACAGATTTTTAAAGAACTTGATATGTAAAATTTAAAATCATGCATTTTTATCAATTTTACAAATTCACTGAACATAAATTATTCATATTTTTATTATAGCATGTTTATTCGCGTCTTTTTTTCAAAAATCATTAGAATGAGCTAGAACTCTTATATAAGATGTTAAATTACACAGTTTTCTATTATATAGTATAAATTAACAATTAGTTCATATATTTTCCGAATGTTGCTTACATTTTTATTCACAAAGGGATAATTAATTCAAATGTACCAGCAGCTGCATTATTTGCCGAAAGCTTAATTTAATACATATACAGAAAACAATTATGAATTCAATGTATCAGCAATTACGTTAAACTTAGGAAGGGAAATAAATGAGCTGAATTAAATAGTTTATAATTTTAAACAGGCTTAAGAATAATAATGACTGCATTGCAGCTGCAATTAAACTTGGTGATAGTATCTCTCTGACAAAAAACGAGGTCACAGTTCTTAATGCTCTTTCATTTCCTGGTATATAAAAGTATAACCATGTTTATTTATATGCATAGCTGTTGCTATTTTTAAAAAAGGATATTTTTGCATTAGAATATAATCAAAATAATTTTATTATTAGAAGTGGCATAGATGCATTGTAATCCTTTTGTTCCTTTTTGAATTTGGTGAATTTTTTTGGCGGATTTTATCATTTTTCTGAAAACCTGAATTTTTTATTTCATCAGAAAGACCAAGTATACAAAGGATATTCAATTATATATTCTGTTTTGGGAATCTTAGCTTATACTTCATCGCCAAACAACGTGAAACACTTTAACTACGCACTTTCATTATAATTCTGGTTCGGATAGTGACTTCTTTTTTTAAAAAAAATCCTAATATTTCATTGTTTTATTCATATTTTTTACTATTAATCGGATTTAATTTACAAATTTAGAAAAAAAACTGTGACGCAACAATTACGTAGCCTTGCCCATATTTTTTAAGTGGCAAAAAATTCAAAATGGATCAAAAATATTATGCAGCATCAGTGCTTTAAAAGCAATTTAAAATCAAGTCCTAAGCAAAAAAATCTGGAGGTATTGTCTTATAATACTAAGTCACATTCAAGGGTAATTACACAATTATATAACTTGAAGTTAAGAAACTTTTTCCTCGTTCAATGTACAGAGAAAATTTTGAATTCGTACACCACAAAAACTCTTAATAAAATTATTTACATAAATGCAATAAAATACAATAGAGAATATTCAATTTGATCAATATATGAGACACAAGAATCAATGCAGAAAACATAGAATAATTCAGAAGTCAAAGGAATCACATTTTAAACGTTAATACATTTAAACCGAATTTAAATTAGAAAAACAAAATTAGTTTTTTTATTGGAGGGGAGAGTTTATTTTTCTAATTAATAGTCTCATTGAATGAAGACATTAAAACAAAAATTGGCAACATGGTAAAATTGGCAATGAACAATTTATTAAAATTTTGGTAAATAATACTGTTATCTTGAATCGTAAATGAAGTCTTACAATATTAATATGAAAATTTGAGGTCATATGGTATTTTTTTGATAATACCATAATTTCATGAAAAAATGAGGGATTTTGGTAATATTTGGTTATACTGATTGTTTATATCAACACTGCGAAAAAACCATAATTTATTATTAAAAGATACTTAATTAAAGAGCCTTGTACTATTCTATTCGAATAAATTTCAAATATTTAAAATATTAAGACTTTTTCATTCATGTGATTTCAATTCCCCAAGGGGAAATATACAATATGAATTTAGTGTTGAGTGTTTTGCTATTTTCTAAGGTTTTCCCCCATTTGTTAATTTTTTCCCTTTTTTCTGCCAGCTTCTTTGAGAGATTTATAAGATGTGCATTGAAACTCATTGCATAATACATTTAATTTATCATTTCTTATGAGCTTTTGCGTGAGTATAATTCGATTAACTTCTTATACATTTCATTTTCTTTTTTTTGGAAAATGTTAAATTTATCTTGCAATTATTAAATAATTAAGAATTTTAATTTTAATGTATTTTTTTTTAATTCATCAGTTTTATTACGAAATACTAATGCAAAAGGAAAAAGAACTTTTAAGTTATTTTTTTATTAAAAAATGTGATTTTCATGGCTTAACAATTGATTTACCAATAACTTGATTTTTATTCAACATTTAAAAGTGCTAAAAGTTATTTTTAGCAATAGAATTGTGCTATATATAATGATATGAAATATTTTGGCAATTTTATAATTTTCAAAATTTGATGATCACCATACACTGAAGTACCAAAAATTTTATGGTATACCACTAAATAAATATTGTATGAATCTCTTTTTGGTAACATAGTAAAGCAACTTGTAATTTTTAATAAATTGCTGAAAGTACCTCAAAGAAATATTTAGTTATACTGCATTTGCGGTCATCTATTATTGTGGAAATGTTATCAATGAATGGTTTTGTGGACCAAGTATCATTTGATAATATCACATGATATTAGGAGGGATTTTTGTTTTCTTGTTTACGTGACCAAATCATTCGTTGAAACTGCTCAAACTATTCGTCAAATAAATTACTGTCAGTGTTTTATTAGGGACCTGAAGCTGGAAATTTGCACAGTTTTTTGCTGTATGATGTCCATAAATGTCTGAGCAGTCATTATATAGCTAAACATAAACAATTCCTATTATTTATCTATTCAAATCGACAAGAGGATTTAAATCATTTAATATTACAATAGCCCTCTCGATTGTGACGATTTTGTTATTTTGTTGACAATTTGTGTTCATAGACTCATTGGATTTGTATCACAGTCATATTGCACTATCCTTTCTTATCAAAAGAAATGGTAATTTATCTTATCTAACAAGCTTTACCAACTAGTATGGTCACAGATACAATAGAAGTTGGCAACGAAATTGGAAGAACAATAGTACATAATTTGTGATACACGAAATAAAACATAAAAATACGTAAAAATTACCACAAGTATATGATAATATGTAAATATACCCTAAAAATAAATAAATACTCAAACCATTAGCTTGAGAATATGATCAAATGATTAACTATGTGAAAATAGGCCTTTCTTACTGCAAGAAATATTGAGTTCGATTGAGATTGATCAGGCTTAATAATATTTACTAGTCATGTCTTAATGTTTTTTATTTTGCATAAAGAGATAATTTCAGATATGGGGATATTAACATTTCATTATTTGGCCATGATACCAAAAGGCATTATCTCTAATGATATGATGTATTATAGATGATAAATTTAAATATGCCTGACCGTTTATACATATTAAATTAAAAAGCTATTATTATTGTCATTGAAATTTAAATTTATTTTTAAAACATTAAATATCATTTTAAATAAATGATACATTCTTAATCAAATATTCTCTTTTTAATAAAATTTTAAATTTTAGTAATTAAATGTTTTTTGAGTAAATTAAGAATATTCAAAGATATTAAGACTTGAGC
The DNA here is from genome assembly GCA_026290005.1 of Latrodectus geometricus. NCBI lineage: Eukaryota > Metazoa > Arthropoda > Arachnida > Araneae > Theridiidae > Latrodectus > Latrodectus geometricus. The sequence goes on along the minus strand of JAPDSC010116720.1, from coordinate 8,246 downwards.
TATTTATAAATATTATCAGAAATATTTTTTTCACCTTTTACGTTTAATATTTCTTTCCTAAATTTATGGAAAATTAATATCCAACCTCTTCTTAAAGTGCATTAATTTTTATTTCTAAATAGTAAAAACTTTTCATTTATTTTCTTGTTGACCTTCATTACAAAACAGTTTACTTTCATTTTCTCTGTAACTTTCCCTGATAAGATCTGCCAAAATATGTAGGTCGTATGTTCCACATATGGACTAGAGGGAGGATAGACTAACGACAACAGGTGGAAAACATTAGCCTGCTTCCAATTCCCAAAACTGTTTTCATCTAAAACCCCTACTGAAAGAGAATAACCTTGCCCATTCTGAGAAATCCTTTTAAAAGCTGATAATATTCATAACAGACAAAACATAATCAGTTGTACATAAAACATTTTTTTTATTTGGCGTAAAGTTTGTTACACAAAAAATGTTTTAAAACATTCTTTTAAATGAAAAAAACAGTATAATGTTAAATAAGACCAGAAAAATTTGTATAAATAAAATAAAGTAAATAAAAAAAACATTTAAATCATCCTTGCTGATTTTAATTAACCATAAAGTGGATGTTATGATTTATTTATTGCTTGCATAAACTATCAAATATTAATAGTTAATGTGCTTTACATGCTACATGAAATAAATTTATCTTTACTTAATGATTAATAAGTATTTATTTTTTAATAGATGTATCGAGAGAGACAAATTTCCAATAATATATAAAATAACCAATCCCACTAAGATATTGTCCAAAATTTTCTTTCCTACGGCTCACTGAAGAGCTCATCCCACTGACAAATTTGCTTGTTTTTGATGGGTTGACAAAATTGTATATTCAACATTATTGGTGAAAATGATTATTTGTTTAACTCACAGACCAATTATATAAGTAAAATAAAGTGACGAACACATGATCTCAACTGTAACGAAAGAAACAACTACTCTTTATGGTTAAAAACATAAAACAATTGATATGGAATTGTAAACTGGGTGATATATTCTTGTATCTAAATAAAAATATCATCATGCAAAAATTTTATAAATAAAGTTTTATGATGTGATAAATCTGAAAATAATTGTAAATAAAATAAAAAAAAAGGTGTTAAAATAATATGATTCTGTTAAAAAGCAAAACTAGAGAATTTTTCAAACCTAAAATAAATTTTCCAGTTATTTATTTATTTAAATTTCAAATAACTTAAAGTGAAACTATGTTTTATTTTTCAGCTAATTTTATGTTAATTTCATGATATCAATATGTTAAATAACTTAAAAAAGAAGTTACAGAGAGATAAAACTTTTTTGAATTATATATTTATGGAAATGTTAAAAATATTAATGATGCTATCTTTTAACAAAAATGATTCTAATAAGAACTGATAGCTAATGATGTATTATAATTTAAATTTATACTTATGAAGCATATGAAACAATTATTGAATATTAAAAAATAAATTTTAAGATTTAAATTTCAAAGGTAGCTGGCATTGGATTATAAACAAACAAAAAATAAATTGAAATATAACAAATTATCCTAATCTAAATTAAAAATATGTTTATGCATAAAAAATTTATATAGATTACTTCAAAACATTTTTAATTATAAATAATTATGTTTAAATCTAAATAAATTTTTCCTTAGGATTTTCAGAATGCTTTTTGTAGAATTACACTGCAAATATGTTCATACCTTATTACTCATTAATGAATTAATTTACATTAATATGTATAATACAGATAATGACTTAATTTATGTATATTATGATAAAATTTAAATAGTTAAATATGAAATAATTTAAATTTAATATTATGATAACATTTAAAATTTTAAATAAATTTAATTACGATAAAATTTACGTATATCATAATCATTTTACTATATACCAAACTTTTTTTGTTTCTAAAAGAATTATTATTTTTTATCATCGAGATGGCAATGTAATGGATAAACTTCTGACTTGTGATTCATTTATTAGTTGGTTCGAAACCAAATTCTGCCTTGGATGTTTATAGCGGTTCTGTATCCACATTTAAATTTCAGATTCTTGTATAATAACTCTTCACGTGCTAAGAAACGATTGACAAAACAAATTTACCAATTTCTTAAAAAAATATATTGAAATATGCCGGAAAATTTCATAAATTTAATTCATTTTAAATGTACCAATTTTAAATTTTATTGATTTCTTTTATCAGTATAAGAATTTTGAAAGTTGTCAATAAATTATCGAATTACTCATAATATTTATTACAAAATACTGTTTTTTAGATTGGTAATACAAAAAAGAAAAAAATATAATAGTTAAACTACCATTTTAAAGGAATAATGCAATTTAATCTGAAACTAATGGAAATACTTCTATAATTATAAAATTCAACAAATGTAATAAATAAATAACATGTAAAATAAGACACCAAAACAAGTTTAACATGTTTGTTTTGGAATTTAGTAAGAATACTATCAAATAATTCAGAACGAGAGAGGCTTACTCTACAAGAAATGTGCTGTGACCTTTTCATCTTGTCGACAAGGTAAGTTACAGTTTCAAATTACAACAAGAACGAAGAAAATAACTGGAATATCACACTTTCTTTTCGCTCAGGGGATTCTTTTCTTTTATTTATTTTATAGGTCTCAGAAATAAATGAAAAAGAGGAGTGGCGCTATTAAAACACGTATTTCAATTGATTATTTTTCTTTAAAGCGAAATTGCATAAGTTTAAAGAGAGTTATTTTTTTAATTTATACGGAAAATGTTTTCTAAATTATGTGAAATTAGTAATGTAACACAAAAGCAACAATATCTGAAATTATCTTTATTTCAAATAATGTGAAATGAGAAATTCTTCATCTCTTTTATCTTTGTCGATATAATACTTTAATGAAATCGAATATCATTTAAAATGAAAAGTGAAATTAATTCTTGCTTTTCATTTACAAACAGAACACAAAGGATTCTCTTGGGAAAAGAAACTCAATCATCAAAGATTTCCTCATTATCTTTTCCATTGTATTTTAACTTGCACTTTTAAATCAGTTAGAACAATTATCTGAAAATTTTATTTCTCAGTATTTTTAATACAAATAAAATATTTTATTCGATGTTCTAATTGTGATTATTAATTAGCTATGATCCGATGATATCTTTTAGTTATGTCATCATGTTACATATCATTCACTAAAAATTCTCCCATTTATTATCTTATGAAGAATTTCAAATAAACTAATTTACTAATTTAAAATAATATTGGGAAACAGATTGGGATATCTAGAAAATCATTAGAATCACTGTGATACAGATATATGATAATTTTATCAATTAAGCATTTTATTCATTTATGTAATCTCAAAATTTATCGAAAATCATTGTTTTTTCCATTCTAAAATTTTTTTCAGTTGCTTATGTTGTCGTCAAAAAATCACTGAATATCACCACCTAATATTGAGCTACAATTAAATGAATAAATGATAAATAGATGAAGTATCTTTAATTCCATAAATTCTTAAATTTTATTAAATTTCATTTAATAGTTTTTAAAACTTTGAAGTAATGCAGATTTATATTTTAATTTTAAAAGGCAGCTTTTGTATGTAAACAACATTTGTAGTTATAATTTTCAATGATTTAATTATTTTAACCAATAATATATTTCGAGTGGCAACAGTGCAATTTCGCTATATCTATTGAAATATGCATTCAAAGGAGATTTTACATTAGAATAATCATTGAATGGGAAATAATAAATAAACTACATATTGTTATGAAAAGAATCGAATATTATGTTTCTCAAAATAGTTTTGAAATTTTGTTAATTATTCATTTTAGAGAGTAAAATTATGATTATGAATCAGAGATAATATTTAACTATTACTAAAGTTCCAGTTGTTAATATAGTTATGTGTGTTGGTACTATTCACTCTAAACCGCAAACTAATTATCTGCATGGATAAATATTAGCATTACATAGCGTATATTGTAATAACTGAATGTTGATATGAGTCAATTGAAGGTCAGTTTAATATTGAGCAATTTCGAAGAGAATGGTAAGCTCAAAGATTAATATTTGGCAATGCAAAGTACATAGCTTAATCAAAGACCACTGAGTGCTTGTTTATTGAACTATCGAACATCTGATGCATTAGATGCTCAAATATATTATAACCTCCATTGTGTTTTCATAATTAATAAAACGTATGCTCAAATCCCAAGGGAATAAACCTGGAAAACAAGATCATATTCCGACAGGGGTAAAAATTTACTGTACAGTGGCTCTTGGCAACTTTTTCAAAAACTCACTAAAAATATCGCCAACTTCGCCAATTTTGTCAAGCGATGTTTGAAGATAAACGGAATTTTCCATTTTCCATTGGTCGGTTCCCATTTTATCAAAATTCCCCATTTTTCATTGGTTAGAATCCCTCATCTGTGATTGGTCAGAATTGGTTGGGTTGCCAAAAAATGTTATTTATCATCAACTTTGGAAAATCGTGCCAAGAGCTACCGTACAGTAAATCTGAGCCCCAACAGGTAGGCATTCAGAAAAATAAAGTCCATCTCCCATTGTTCAATAATGAATAGAATCAAATACGGGACATTCTAGTGTGAAGTTCATGATTTTATCACTAGATTATGATAACCATGCAATTTTAATAAAAGATAATTTAAACAAAAGAGCGCAAAAGTGAAACATATTTTTGGGAAGGACTAATGTATTTCCTCATTATTTAGTAATAAAGCAGTGTTTTTGAGTTTGTTATTAGAAAAGAGAAATAAAGAGATGTATATGGATATCAATACAATTTACCAAAAAAAAAAAAAAAAAAAAACCATTTATAAGTAAATGTATTGTTTTCCGTTGAACGCTTAATCCTCTGTATGTTATATAAATAAAAAATATATGCATTAATTTTGTGATTAACATTAAGACATTTTTAAATTATGTTTGGTTCTACAAGCTATAAGTTCTTTTGTTCAAAATTAATGCTTTTCATATATTACATAATATTATTAAAATTAATGAGTTATTTATGACACACAGAATGTAAATACATATTAATTTTAAGATATTGGGTAGCAAAGTAATTATTTTAATTATTTTTTGCAAATTTTTTGAACTTTTAATATTAAAATTTACTAATTATTACTCTTATAAAATTCTTACACAATAATACACATATATTTTCAAATATGAATACTTTTGTCTCTTTAATATTATTTATACTATTTAACTTCATGTATATTAAAATGCTTTTAAATACATATTATTTAACTATATTTTATGTTACATTTATAATGTTTATATATACAAATTTCGATACACATATATGTATATGTATGCATGTATACATATAGATAATAGAATTGTATAAAAATAATATATTTTGTGATTTAAATTATTAAATGAATTAAAGTAATTTATTGTTTAGAATAAATTAAAATTTAAAACTTAACTAATATTCTTTAGTTATTTTATAAAAAATCAATACCAGATCAAGAAGATTCACAATAGTATGTAAATCCAATTTAAACATTCAAAATAGCATAATAAAAGAAATTGAAAACTACTAGAATAAAATAATAAGTAATTCTCCATTTTCTTATTATGGAACTCTTCCAAATAAATGTTATTTTTTATCATGTCAATTTTAAGTCGAAGCAAACATTAAGTATGTTCGTCTCGCCATATGGTACTGACAACATTTGTTAATGACCCAATTTTTAAACTAAGGAAAACGGGTCACAACGCCGACGTTAACGCCAACGTCAATTCATTATTAAGGAAAAGCTTGGAAAATAAGAGAAAATAATTAAACTTGAAATGTTCAAAACTGAGTTTATTTGAGTATTCTGCTGTCTTCTCTTTTAATGGAACCTAATGATTAGGAGTTTGAAAGTCTTTTACAAAGTTTGTAACGCAAAATAAATCTCTGAACAATCACAATGAAAACTGCCTAAGCCCTCACGTTTCATTGAAATATGGTTATTCGTTCTAAAAGGAAATCTTTTAAATAACTGCATGCTTAAGAAAATTACAAAAATAAAAATCATTTAAATTATAAAATTATATTATAAAATTGGCAACATTAAAGTCAAATGTTCTAATATTTGAAAATTTTTTTTATCATGATATGAAAACTTATTTTCAAACTGTTAAAAATATTCGTTGCTTAGAAATTGTTTTTGACTTTAGAAATGTTTTAAGACATTTTCTTGGCTTTTAAGCATGGATTTTGATAAAAAAATAGTCTTAAGTATCTGTTTTGTAAAATTATAATTTTCTTAATAGTTAGTGAATTAGAATTTGTATCAGTTAATGGTCATCAAACTTGAAAAGATTATGTATGCCAAACTTTTAAAAAACTAATAATCTTTTATGTATATATGTAAAGTTTAGAAAGAAAGCTGAAGTATTAGATTTGATATTTGACATGGGATAAATTAACATGATATAATCTTCGAAACAATGTTGTAACCTAAAAGCTCGTAATGTAGCTTTAATGTGATGTAAATGCATAAATTCAATTTCAAAATCTATAGAAATTCACAATGTGTTCTTATTTAAGAATTCTAAAGAAGTTTATTTTTGTTTCTAAATTTGAAAATATTCCATTTCTAAATTAAAAATTCAATATGCCAAATTAAATTTTTTACAAGTTTTCATGAGCATTATTTGTAAGGATTAACGTTTCGATAATTTTTGAAACTTATCATAATTTATTCAAAACACATTCAACATGATTATTAAAAACCTTTTTAAATATCAAGAATATTTAGTATTAAGATTATGGATACTCATATTTTATACCAAATAACTTAATATATATCAGTATTAATTTATAAAGCAATTGTTTATAAATTATTGTCTATATCTGGTATTAAATTTTAACTATTGATACTCAGAAATTTATTTTATTTTTATTTGACAATTTGTTGTTATTTATGACACTTGACGTCAGGGACTAAGCGAATGAAATTAGGAAGAGCGTCTTCCGTTTTTGAATATCCCTCTACAAGGGTGGAACTATTTTGGCTCATAGATGGCAGCACCATCTGGGTCTTCCAAATTTGAGATAGGAAGCCAGAGAAGACCCATGGCCTGGCCACTAACACCTTCAAAGTATTAATTTTGAATCTGATTATGGAAGACATTGTGACCACCACATATGTTACGTGCCCCGCAGCTATTAATAAACACGACGGATCTTCTGATAAGCCGGGATTCGAACTCAATACCTTCTGGTAACGAGAACAACGTCCTAACCACCACAACGACCACCACGGCCCTATTTAACAAGTAAACAAAATAATTATTTCTAAAAATTAAAGTATTTAAAACATTATAGCTATATGTTTATATAGCAATCGTATTTGAGCTATTTAATTTGAAAAAAATGCTAATGAAAGAAATGCTTATAAACATTTATTGTTTAATTCGATCATATCATTTAAGTAACAATGAAGATAAAATGCAATGATCATTAGAGCATAAAAACTTTTAAAATAAAAAGTTAGATGATAATAAGATATACTTTTTGAAAAATTATAAACTGATTTCGCACCAAATGCATCAGGCTAACTGAATAATAACAGAATTTTCATTATGTTTTCGCAAATAAATTCATTTTCAAAATTTGACACTTCATACAATAATACTTTTTTTACGATTTAATAAAACGGCACAGTTCTTAGTGTACTTCTTTTCTAATAAATTCTTCCTTCAATTGAAAAATAGTGTTTTAGAAATTAGATGTAAGGGAAACTAAGTTTGTATTATTTTTGAAATTGACTTACAGTAAAGGAGAAAAATAAATTTCTCAATTTCTGATTTATTAGATTTTAAAGAAAGCTCGAAGGAGGCAGGAGGGATTTTTGATTCTTTTAGTTTTTACAAACAAAGAAGCTGCTCAATTTTATTTTATCAAGCAAGAACAGGATGCGAAAAAATGTTACATAAGAAAGTCAGATAAACTAATAATAGTTTGATAGATTTTTTATCTGATTTTTTTATTGATTTAAGAAGCGTGAAATCTCTCAGAAAACCATTTTTTCTTTAACATTTGAAAGAAGTTGAAGAAATATTTAAGAAATGATTCTTTTAGGTAATATTTATGTTAGTATAAGCACAGTTGTCAATTCTTAGTTCTATTGGTCTAAGTTAAATTATTTTACACTCATTGTTTCCAATATATCAATGCAGAAATGCTACAGTTTGAAAAA
>JAPDSC010116717.1:14849-41926 GCA_026290005.1 Latrodectus geometricus | reverse complement strand
ATGTAATTGTTTTTTTTTTAATTTTAATTTGAAAATAAATTCATATAAATACTTTCAATAAAACACTCTATTAATATTTTATTGAAAGTATTTATGCATGATGAGTTTTAAGTTTATGGATATTTGATGCATTTCTTATAATGAACGAAATTTGAAATTAGTTTTTAAATTTAGTACCTTAAATTTAAATATTTTTCAGGTACTTAAAGCAGAAAACTCTACTGGTAACTTTCAAGTTTTACCAAAAACGCCATGCATTTTAATTTGTGGTAAGAAGGTTAACTAAAATAATTTATATTGTCTTATAACAAATTAGATATCTTTTTTTAAATTTTGTTAATTATGATATTTACAAATGAATTGTTTCAATTTTCTTATAAAAATTTATTTTAACAGAATATATATCAATTTTCAAACAAAATAGTAAACCTTGTCTAGGTAGATTTAAATGTTTAAAAATGATAATACAAATCCTCTCTCTCTCCAGAAATAATTTTTAAAAAAAGTGTAAAAATGAATGCCTTAAAAATATAAACAACTTTCAGTAATCACTTACAATTATAAATATAAATTAATATTTATATTCGTATGTAATTTTATAAATAGCATTTTTTAAATTATTAAGTAAAAACATCATTTTCTAAACTTCAGTGAGGTCATTTGTCCCATGCATTTTTCTGTGGGTATTACTTGTATCTGGATTAACTTTTAAATAATGGTCCAACCATTATTATTGTTCTTCAAGAACTAGTAGTTAGTTAAACAGTATGTGTAAATAAACATTGATGCATGTAGTATATTTCTCTTAAATAAATGACAGTATATTCTAAACATTTTTCATAATCTTCTGTTTTTTCTTTTATATTTGTAAAATACAGAAAAATTAATTTTCAAATACAAATATACTTTTCTGGCCATCATTGAGCTTTCTTTTTGCTGTTTGATTAAGCCTCTTTTGAGTTCTTTCTTCAATTTAGCTGTAGATTTATATCTATTAAGACTATTAGTTTCCTTTTGAGTAAAAATTATGTATATCGTCTTTTCACCATAAAACATATTTTTAATTCATTTCAGCTTAATTTTTGTTTTCAAATTTTGATCTATTTTCTTATGTTTCATAAATTTACTGCCTAATTCATTTATGTGCCATCTTTTAAAATTTCTATTATTTGATGCAAAAGCATCCTTTAATAAAGCAAATTTCCCTAACATCCTATTTTCATAAATGATATTCCAACTGAATATTTGTCAGTTTATCATTGCACCAGATCATAAAATTTTCTAATTATTACTTCAAAATTTATTTCAAGCTGCAAAAGTTTGCCTAATTGTATAATCATGAGATTTTAAATTACTTTAGTTCTTATTTTTTAAATGCAGTGGAAACACGAATAAAAATTTAATAAATGAGTATGTAAATATATAAAAACAGATGATTAAAAACATTAAATGCAGTGACGTACAAATAAAATAAAAAGTAAAGATAATGACACTTTAATTGTACCTTTGTACATTGCAGTGAGTGTTGATCATTTTTAGATTAATATTATACTTTCAAATTATCAGTATTTTTTTTCTTATGATCATTATCTAATAATAAAATTATTTTAATATGAAAAACTTGCATTATTAACCATCAAAAATTCCAAATTGTTATAGTTATTTACATTTCTAAACCAATACTATTTTTCTATAGGAGATTCACTACTTTTTGCTTCAAATTATATGCTTTGTATCAATGGGAAAATTGTCAATAGAGAAATCACTGATTTTACTACTGGATTTGCCATGCTTTTTACATCCTATCATGTTTTTAATATTTGTTATCCTGTAGAAGTAAAAGCTACACTAGAATTTGTTGAAAAGTAAGTACTAGTGTAATATTGAATTATTTCATGGATAACTTTAATCAATATTCATCAATATAGTGACATTTTTAAATTCTTTGTTTTTATATTGCTTAAAAATATGATACAGCATTATTAGAAGGTTACCTTAATTCCCTACGGCAAATGTAGAAATAATTTAAAATAATATTTATCTGAAATGTGTGGTGTCTGGGGGTAAGAATCTAGCCCCAGTGTAGTCATGTGTGTCGTAAAAGGCAACTAAAATGGGTACCCAGTGTCCGGAGGTATAGCTGGTCACACTTCCCCTGAGGATTTTATTTGGGGATTGGTCCTCCAGGTTAGCCATAGAGCTGACAACCTCCACCCTCCAACCCTGTAAAAATCCTTACCTTTATGAAACCAGACTGCTTTCTTAGAGAAAACGTGGAAAATGTTAAAAGAATTCGGACGTTGGAACATTCTTTCATTGTATAGAAGTAAGGCTCTCCACATGCTAATTGAACAAATAAATTTATACCGACTTCACCTTCTTGCCATTCAGGGGGTGCACTTGCTTGGAGAGGGAGTTATGGTGAATAAAACACATGCTTTTATGGATCACACAACTGTATTACTGTACACAGTTTTACAGTTGTGATTCATAAAAACATGTTTTTGGTATGGGATTTTTTGTAAACAAAAAAATTAAACACCTTGTTTTAGATTTCAATGCTAAAGCAAGTGGAATGTGCAGAATTACAATAAAATGTGTGTTTCAAAACTGCAGTGTTACATGTGCTCATGCACCAACAGAAGAAAAGAGTAATGAGGTTAAGGATCTTTTTTTATGGCAATTCAGATGCCTTCTACTGTGATTGTATCTAAGGTGACATCAAACTTGTATTGGTTGACTTAAATGCGAAAATTGGAAAGGAAGATGTTTTCTGACCTATCATTGGATATCATAGTCTACACTCAATTTCTAGTGAAAATATCACTTCTGATCACTAATTCGTTTTGGATAGAATTGAGGGAAGATTCTTCAATGCTAATAAAATGAAGCATAAGAAGTTACAAAAGTTTGATTTTAATAAAACTAAAAACGGAAAAGTGACTAAACTACAGCCAAACTTTCAAAAGTAGTATGCCAAAAGATAAAATAGATACTACTGAATTAAATTGTTTTAAACACAATTGGTTTAATGAAGAATGTAGGATAGCGGATGATCAAAAACTTAAGGCATATAAAAGAACTAAACAGTGCTCTAGAAATATGCTTGAGAAATACGTTAGGCTCAAAAAGCGGAAAAAAGCATTAAGACAAAGGTTTTTGAGGAAAATTTAAAGATGTTAAATACTGAAAATCAATGAGTGCACACTGCTTTATGAGATGGTCAGCTATGGTTGAAGAGAGACTTAAAAAACCAAAATCAATTTTTGCAAAAGTAAAAACTGGGGAAAACTCAAATTTTAAAAAGACGGGCACTTTGAAGACTTAATAAAAAATGATAATAACTCTAATTCTCATGATTTTATAGACTTACTGTTCCAGGAAACAAACATTGTCTGATTTACTGGAAACAATTTGTTTTGTCAAAAGGCTCAATAATAGCAAAATGCCTGGAATTGCATTCAGGCAGAGACAGAAAAGCAATAGTTTTCTATAAAATTATTCAGAATATTTGGCTCTCGGAAAAAATACTAGAGTATTCACTCACAAGCATTCTACGTTCAATTCACTAAAAAAGGTGATAGTATATAGAACTGGAAACTATAGAAAGTTTTTTTTTTTTATTTGCTACAAGGTTGTCTCTAAATTACTCTATAAGAGTTTTTTATGTAAATAACATTGGTGACTCAATGTGGATTTGTTGAGGCATATCATGGAGAAACCCGACAGGTTTACCTCTTGTTTATTGACTACAAAACTACATATGATTTCATCAACCACTGCAAATTATTTAAAGCTATGTATGACTTAGATATTCTCACAAAACTTATAAAATTGATCAAAGTGACAATTAGAACTTTTCAAAGAGTAGTCTTTCTGGAGGTTTTCTTGTGGAAAAGGGGGTAAGAAACAAGGCGATGCCCTTTCACATCTTATTTAATAATTACATTGGAAAAGGGAGTGCTGGCTTTACAGATGACAGAGAACTGGGGGCCAGAAGCAAAAGATATTTAATCGAGGAAAAACCAGTCAACCTTATTGTTAATCAGTATTAAACTAAATATATGCTTGTTACAAAAAATGCTTTCACTCCAACTCTCCTTTTAATTGGAGCTTTTAAACTTAACAGTTAAAGATATTATTTAAACCTAAGATTTTTTGTTTAATAGAGCTGGTGAGATTTTTCCTAATATTAAGAGAGGTATAGTTACAGCGAATAAATCTTTTTATGAATTAAAGAATTTATCAAGATTCACCTTTTTATCTATAAGGAGAAAGCTGTCTGTCATTATAAGACCTTTATTCATTCTCTACTAACTTATGCAATGGAAAAATTGACCATGATTATGAGAGGCCAAAGATTGCTTGATCTTGAGTATTTTGGGTGGAGTTCAAGAAAATGGAATCTGGCATAAAAGATACAATGCCAAACTGCATCTAAAGTTCATCTGCATAGAGGAAAATAAACAGGATCAAATAGATTGAATATGTCATCTTAAGCATCTAGACCATATGACAAAGAAGATCTAAACTGTGATAGGAGTTCTATTTCTTTGTCCTGAGTACCACACAAAAAAGTTTAGCAGCTAGTTCAAAAGACCCTTGGCTGTCATGCCGTGAACAATGATTGCTTACTAGAAAAAAGTATATCCAGTATTTTTGTAATTGTTCATTCTAAATGCATCTAATATTTTTTTTAAAAAAAAAAAAAAAACAAGAATATCTGCGAACAAGAGTTTGAAACTCAGATTACCATTGTTTTCAAATGTATTGACCCTCTTGGAGCAATTTCATATAATTTGCAATTTTTTTCTCCTTAATAAATTTACTTCATTAAGGCAATATGCTTCATAAATATTGACTGATGTCAACTTGTGCATACACAAACTTTTAGAAAACTATTGACTATTTCTCTTAAATGAATAACTTGGAAACTAAATACATGAAAATTTTAAAAATATTTTCATAAATATGAAGATTTTCAGAGAACTTAATTTTTTATTTAAATGAATATTTTCATTGAAAAGGTGTAAACTCTTGTACTATTTTTAACATGACAAATACTTAAAGTTTTACAACAAATACATTATATTAGATGCTTTAAAAAAAATTAGACTTTTGTTTAATTTAAATGTTTTTTTTTATTGCAAGTTACTTATCAGTAACTCTGTTTTTTGTTACAGGTATTTGTTCGATGTGCAATCAAGACCAAATATTTCGGATATCAGAGTATTTTCTCTTGTTAAAATATTGGAGTGTTATCAGCGAGAGAAAGTTCAATGATTGTTGGGTCTCTGTTAGTGTATGCATTTATTTTTTTTACAGTATTATAATATTTTTTTTTATGTTTTTATACTAGCTATATTGATTTTAAAATTTATCATGTGGAATAAAAGTTTTTACAGAAAGAAAATCTTTAAATAATTTATTAACATCAATTCTTAACTATACAAAAAATGAATGGCACAAGTATTCTTAAAAATCTTGAATGAACAACTAACAAGAACTACTTAAAATGCTTCTGATATCTTGGTTACCTTTGAGATATTATTTTTAGCTTTAAAAATTTGTAACATAAGTTTCCAAGCAATTTCAACTTAATATTAGTATACTTTAATATTTTATTCTAAAATAATAAACTTAAAATAACTGCTCTTAGTATTGATCACTTTTAAGTTTTCATATTGGTAGTTACAATTCAAAAAAATTTAATCTAGGATTTTAAAAACTTATAATTATTGAGTAAATAGCTGGATATTAAGATATTTTACAATTCTAATTCACACAACAAAATTCAATTTTGTGACATACACATATATCTTTTAAATAATGGCGTATACATTTATAAATTCACTTGACTTACTTTATCACACTGGTAAACTCAGACATGATTGTAACCATAAAGGTGCACGTTTATAGTGTTTTTCAATTCTATTTAAAGGTTTATTGAATAAATCAACTACTGCAACAGAAAATAAATATTGTTTCCCATATTCATCTGAGATCAAATTTGCATTTTGTGTGTCAGCACTGAAATAAAAATACATGAAAATTTAATATAAAATGTGTAATAATTGATGAAATAGTAATTTTTTCCTTGAACATTAACAATAGGACAACTTTATTCTGAAAAATATTTTATTCAAAAACACATTCAATTAATTTTCATATCCTTTCTAATTTGCATACCTCTTAAGTATATCTTAAAACAAATTTCATTCCTTACTTTATGAAAAATATTCTATTTTCAACATGGCTTCAACATAAACGAAAGATTGCAAACACTGATAAACTTAAATAAGCATAAATTCTTAGAATCAGAAAAGTATATTACAAAGAATAAGTGATGTAAAATTCCTTAATAGTAAAATAAATAATTGAACTTGCAGTTTCATCCTTATATCAACATGTAGTTATCATGGTAACATTGACTTTATTTAAAAAATTTAGGCAACTCGTACAAAAGTCATAGGACTTAAATGTTGTTTATTAATCTTTACATTTCAGATTAATATTTAGAATGAAAGACATGTGAAAATATTAAAAATTATAGTGTTCAACCTGATTTAGCTACACAGTATTTTAATGTATTGTCATTAAAGAACCATACACTACAGAAAATAAGATAACCTTGTATTTCCACTTTTAATAAAATATTTTGAAATTTATATTCAAGTCAAAAGAGTATGTAAAATGTCCATTACTCAAAAGTGAGTGCCTAGTTATATAATTTGAAACAATATTATATGACCACTGTAGCCGTAGTGATTTTCATTATGTATGATTTAACTGGAAAAAATTTATACGTTGATATAAATGCATGAAATATAAAACCCATGTACACATTTTTAGAAAATATTAAATTTTTCCATTCAAATATCTTGCAAAATTATAAAAACAATTATACAAAACTATTTTTCTACATAACTTCATTTACATGCTTTTTCATGGACTAATTAGGTTTGAAAGTAAAAAAAAAAAATTATCCTTGATGGCTCGTTTTACTTTCAATATGTACATAGAATCATACTAACAAGTATCTGCTAAAGATTAACAAATTGAATAACCCCCTAAAGGGTTTTTATTTTAATAATGGAACTCAAGTTTGGAGTATGGTTTAGCAGATGAAGTCATTACTTCTTTCTGAAATCAATATTTAGCTGATTTGATTTTAACATATAGCATAATACATTATTTTTCAGTTTGACCCACCTAAAAATCAATTTTTTTTTAAGTGTCAATGGTTCATAACAGGAGCTAGTTACAGTTCCAATTTCCCACAATATTTATATAAATGTTCTGCATGCCATCAAACTTACCATTACTACTATACCAAATGGTCTGAAGAAATTTTGTGCTTATGAAAACTTATGCTAATATTAAATTTAATGTCTGGCCCATCTAAATGGAGTTTTTTTTTTCCCCCATCAAGTAAAAAAATTTTTTTCAAGGACCATTTATAGTCAGGATTACAAATTTACTGCATTACTATTCATTGTGACAATATTATGTTAAGAACTAATATTCAAAAAAGCAAATTAAAACTTTATACGTTGATAAATAGGTTTGTCACTTGACAATAATTTTTGCATATGCAGGCACATTCCATTAAATACAGAACTATAAATACATACTGCAGAGGAATAAATCAAAGTAACAAATTATTGAAATAAAAGACAGAATGCAAACCAATCAATATCAGCTTAGCAAAGAGTACAGAAATGGTGCCTTTTCTTTATTAGTTATTTGAGACTTCGATAAAAATTTATTTTTTTTAGAAAGTTTTTAACAAAAATAGTCTTAATGGCATCAAATATATTTTTAGATTAATTTTTTAAATGTTTCGCATAGATTCCTAAGACAGTTGTCTTGTCTGTAATGCTTGTTAGTTATATCTAAACTACAAATTTTTTGAAAAAGTTATTTCTTAATAGCTATTACTGACAAACCAAACCACCAAAAAAAAGCAGCTGAGTAAAAGTTAAATAGACAAAAAAAAAAAAATAAAATAAAAACCTTTTGAATTTATCCAATTGTTAATTTTGTCATCATATAATTTATTAAACATCAAAATGCATTAGACGTTTTATAAACACCTTATAATTTTTATTATTCTGTAAATCAAATTTTGTTAAAAATATAAATATTTCTTAGCATTATCACTATTAATATGTTTATTATGTAAATATTACTGTAGGTACCATTTAACATTAACTGACTGAAGTTTATAAAACTTTCTCTCAACATTTTATAAGAAAATTTGTCTTTTATAATTTCTTGTAAAAACCTATTCTAATGTTTGAATTGTATAAACATATTGTAATTCAATTTTTATGAAGTTTTAAAATGTTTTCATTGCATTAAAAGCAAAAAAAGAAATACATGATCATTTTAATTAAAATTTCATACTAATTTATAAGTAATGAAAAAGTATAACTGGAAGCAAATTTTTAATTTTGATTAAAACAGTTTTTTAAATGTATTTCTATATTGTAATTAATTGAAATCATAAAATAGATTAAAAAAAAAAAAAACATTTTAGTTTCTAAATTTTTTGAAATCACTTTAAATAATGTTTTAAATATGAATCTATATATTTACTTAATTTCTTTAAGCAAATTTTATAAATTAATTTTTAAATTTCATAAAAATTCAATGAAAAATCGAAAAAAAAATTTTAATATTTTAATAACTATTAAGGAAAATCTTATAAAATCAATTAAAATCGAAAGTGTAGAAAAAAGCAATACCTTCCAGCATAGTTTTGTAAAGCTAACATAATGGAACAGTCCTTTGCAATTAAAGCCACGCTAAATTCCCAAACCTAAAAAGTAATATATTTTGAATTAAATTTGTATTACTTCTTAACAAGCAAATGTGTTAATTTTATCCAAAAATGTTTATATATATATATATTTATTTTTAAAAAATTTTCTTACGATCTATCTATTTTGTAAATATGTGACTACAGAAATTTTTCCATTATTTCAGATTCATTTCATCAATAATAACATATTTAAATCAGGAAGGCAATGCAGAATTTTTTTCTTTTATATATCAAATGTAGTTAATTTCCAACTATAATAATTTAAACATTTCAATGTCATATTTAGTTTTTAAATGTTTTCTTATTTTTCTTTAACAAATAGTTAACTTATTGTTTTAAATGAATTAATTTTTATCCACTACTTTAAAATTGTTTCTGAATTTATTGTTTTAGAATTTTTTTTACTGTTTATAAACTGTTCCTGGTTTAAATATTAAAATTTTATTTTTTCTACTTATCGTGCTTACATGGTTTAAATGCCAATTTTTGAACAACAGATATTTGGTTAACACCTCTGATTACCAGACCTCAAAATACTCTTTTACAATACAGAAATAAAAATAGTGAAGTTATTTTGAGGAAAAGTCTAAAATTTATCATATTCAATATTAAATTACACAACAAATTTGAAATCTATTTACTGAACTGAATAATAAATGAAATTTAATCAAAGTATTAAAAAATTTTATATTTAATTTGTCACACAGTTCTACTATGTTTATACTGTGAAACTTTAATATAATGGTACTGCTTGGGACTGAGCAATAACTAGCACTTAAACCAGACTGGCAATATAAAAGATTTTTCGATATTTTAAACTCTCTAGTAGGTTTACTTATTAGAGAAATTAAATTTAAAAATATTACTTAAGACTGCTGGTTTTTAAAGCATATTTTGTGTATTGATCACTAAGATTTAAAAAAATTAACTGAGGAAATTCATTAACTCATTAAAACAAAATGCACTTAAAACACAAAAGAATTACAAAATGTGGAAAATTAAACAAATATGAGTTGTTTTTAAGTCTTTAAAACATATATTTTTGCCTTTCTGCTTTATTAAGGTTTATGTTCCATTTTCATAAAAATTACGAATCCATCAACTTTATAAATAAGGTAATATTTATGCTTCAATTTTTTTCTTAAAGAATGAATATCAGCGAATAAAAAAGAACAGTGGATAATATATATTGAAATTTAATAGTTAATAGATAGTAAAAATAATACTAGATCTAGATCATAAAAATCATCTGAAAATTATTTTAATTCTATGACTGCAAAAATTTAATGCTAAGCTTTAGTAACAGTACTAAAAGTTTTTTATAGCTGTTTTGCACAAAAATATAGCACCCACTTTAAAAAAAAAAAATCATTCAAGTTTGTTTAGAAGTTCAAGATAAATTTTAAAATAATTATTAGTTCGAGAACGAATTTTGCCAATTTTTTAATTATTCAAATATTTTAAATAAATTCCAAAACAACACTTAAATAATTGAAAAAAAATCAAAACTTTTATTAAATGATTCTTTTAGCAGTGAATTACATTATTAAGGAATAAATGAAATAAATCAATGAAACTTCACCTTCCTAGAAGCATATTGATAATCAGTTTCATCTTCTGCTTTATCTTTCTGTCCTAAATGAGGTGGTACTTCTGATCTTGAATAACATCCAATTTGATTGTCTTTTCTAAAAAAATCATTAAAACCTACACATAACTTATAAATTATTAGAAAGTTTTCAGATTGATATTTTTTTGCACATTTCAAAAATTAAATTTTAAATATAATTTTGTAAAATAAATAAATACTAACTCTTCTCCATGACTTTTTATTTTTTCCAACAAAGAAAATGTTGTCTGTATATCTAACTTATCTAGCTTCTGAACTCTTAAAATCCTATGAAGAACACAGTTTGGTATTAAATTATGGCACGAATCTGTTAAAGGAAAATTGTAATTTAAATATTTCAGAAAGCAATGATATCGATAAAAGCAAAAAAATTAAAGAGTTAGATATTTTTTCCCCTTCCTGAAATTCAAATTACAATAAATAAAATTTTCCATAAAATCATCATACAGCAAATTATATTTATACAATAAATTTTCAAAGAAAGCTACTAAATAATTGAAAATATTATTCACAAAAGTGAATTTAATTATAAATAATATTAAAATTTAATAATATTCAGTCTTCTTAAAGCAGTTACAAAACTCAAAAGAATATTAAATTTTTGTTCATAATGCATCAATCTATTTAATTCCATTTATTAATATATTTTTTGTTTTATACATGTAAATAGCACTAGTTTTATTTTGAGTCAGTCAAAATATAAATCTATATATAAAATGCACCCTGAAAATCGCTTTAAAGAAGGAAGCTAGTGCATGATGCACACTACTGAGTGCAATAATAGTATAAAAATGTTTCTTTTAAATGTTACTTATAAAGTGTGCGAAAAATATATCAAATTAAGGGAATTTTAAATAATATGTAAAATATTAAACAGGAAGTTTTTTGACTCTTTACTAACTAATATACACTATAATAAGAAATTTCTTTACTTATGAAGAGAAAAAGATTTATTTCGTCAGGATGTAAAGGCAAATAATTTACAGCATTTTTATTGATAATTACTCCATGAAGACTTAGTTTGACATCAATAAATATATATATATATATTTAAGCAATTAAAATATTCATGCATGAACACAAATATGATCTGAAACATTAATGTTTAAATGGCACACACACATTGGCATTTTACATATCATATCTTTAAAATAATATGCATATTAAATTTTCAAAGATTATGCTTCCTTATGACGCTATTAAATTTGAATAAAAATTTAAATTAACTTTATAATATAAATTTGTTATATTTTTGCTAATTGTTTATGCTTTTTATCCACTACAATTGTTTAGCATTTTGAATATAATTTTTTACTATCAAAATTCAGCATTTTAAATTAATTTAGTATTCTCCTATTTACAGAATAGATATCAAACAAAATGTTTCTTATTTAATAGATGATCTTTAAAGTAATTATTTATGCATAATTTATATATTTCCGAGTACTTAATAAATTTTATTTAATTGCAATTGCAGATTCTCTTGACATAATAAAATTAAACATGAAGCTACTCATTCAGTAAAGATGCTTTTAGAATTGATACTATATAAATTGAAAAATTGTATTGGAATATTAAGAAATAATGTAAACTTTAAATACATAAACTTAAATATCTTTCAGGTAATGATTAATTTAAAGTGCAGATAAAAAAAACAGTTTTAATAGTCTTTAGAAAGAAATATTCCATCTATCCTTGATTAAATCTTATAAACCGAATTTAGTAACAAAATATTGTTAAACACTCCTGATGTTAAAAACTTTGATGACAGCTTTTTAATTAAAATTTACTACTTATTTTATTCAGTTGCTTAGGTGATCACAAATAATTCAGTATTATCCATTCTTATATTTTATATACATGAAATTATTGATAGTTTAATATTGATATGAAACTAATAGTAATTTGATGCAAGTTCCCATTTGTATTTAATATACTTCAACATATGAATCTTCTCAGAAGTTTTCGAATGAATAAATTAAATATAACTGCTTTTCAAACTGCTTGCTGCATGCAAAAAAAGATATTTTTAGCCACTAATTTTGACATTTGGTAAACTAAGAGCATACAATAAATAGATGTTTTGTAAATTTTC
This sequence comes from Latrodectus geometricus, assembly GCA_026290005.1. Classification (NCBI taxonomy): domain Eukaryota; kingdom Metazoa; phylum Arthropoda; class Arachnida; order Araneae; family Theridiidae; genus Latrodectus; species Latrodectus geometricus. Next base: position 29,374 of record JAPDSC010116717.1, on the reverse strand, counting down.
AAGTTCTTTCTTTACTTTTTAAAAGCAACAATTTACAAGGAACTTTAAAATATTTCATTGTTTAAGTGATTGTTTTGAGCAGGGCCATTAAAATAAAATTCAGTAAAATAACTTAAATAACAAGAATTACTCATGCGATTATATCATTAGCTAAAAAAAGTTATTAAACATAAGAGTATTTTCTTAACAAAAATTTTTAGATGATAGTTTACATTTTGTTTCAATACGGAAATATGCATGAAAAATATAAATATATGGAAAGAAAAAATTATCTATAAACAAAAGTTCTTTAACCGTTAATACATCAACTTTAAATTTCTGATGTAGCAGCGTATAAAACTCTATTATGCACGATTTCAAAATGTTTACCATTTTGACTTGAATTACAACTTGGAAATGCATTTGCACATCTTATTACATCACATTTATCTGAGAATGGAATAATTTCTTCAGCTTTACAAGGCAGGGGTTTCAATAAAATTTCAATGACTAGTTTACACAATAGATCATCATATCTACAATACAAAAAGTAATTATATACAATGATTCAATAATATTTTATGGGTTAATGTAATACAATATTAATATTGAGCTCAAACAGTTTAACTACTTGATATAAAGAGTACTTAGCTTTTCAAAAGACTAAATACTTCAGCTTTCATGTACATTTTAAAAATTTGCCATCAAAAATATTTTTTCAATAAAATTTAAGACATTATAAGTTTTTTGAACAATTTGATGAAATCATAGCACAATTATGTCACTTAATATTCATATATAAATAATAATGGAAAATAAGAAAATTTTTAAGTAACACATATATGAAAATTTACAAATAAATTAAGATTTTTTTTTTCCTTATCTAAACAAGTTAAAATTATTAACCGAATATTTAATTTATAGCTCTAAATAATGTATTGTACATAAGCAATAAAGAATTGGAATTTAAAATTATATGAAGGTATTAAGAGAAGAATAGTAAGCATATAGGTAAAGTTAAATTCTTATTTATTTTATAATTTAGCAAGTAGTATAATTTACTAAAGGAGTTGATATTTAAATAAACTGGCTAAAAAATATTAACCAACATCCATATGGGTGGGCTTTTTCTATGAGGACTTTTTAGCTTCTGAAAATTTTACTTAGCTATAAATAGGTTTACTTAATTAAATTGTTTAATCTAAACATTTTTGTATCAAAGCAATAAAGCAAAATTCAGAGATATTTTGCAATCATGCATCAAAACAAAATTTTAGATACTTCAGATATCATATCCAAAGATAGTTTAAAAACAATTTATCTCAACACCTGTTTAAGATTAATTTGACATTCATGAAGCATGATTTTTTCACTGTTGAAAACAAATATCTGTGGTAAGTTACCATGATTAAAATGGCAAGGAGGTTATACTTTGAAAAACAGCAAGACAAGCTCATTACTGTTTTTCAATTCATAACTTTTCAAATACTTGATAGGAGCCAAGACTAAAAACATTCCCTTTTCCCCTTTCAGTGGGGATTTTAAATCAATGTTAATAAATGTATAGGGAAACAATATCAATTTTAAGAACTAAAAATATTAATGTCTCCTTTGAAATTGGTAGGGATAAAATTGTATTAAGCAGTAATTAAAAGAAGATAGTCATGAGTATTTTGGTTAAGAGTGAACTAAAAAATTCAAAAATCTAGATTTTCAATAATATGATAATAATTACATTAAAAAAAAGAAGAAAAAAACAGTATGTGATATGACTTTTAATTTTTTAAAATAATGGTATTTTTAATGCTGATGAAGAGATTTTTTTTTTTTTTTTTTTTTTTTTTTTTGGATAAACTATCACTTTGTCCCAAACTGAAACAACTTAACATTAGAATTTTATGTTCACAAAATATTAAACAGAATAAATTATTAATCGTTTGAAAAATATTTGAGTGTTGAAAAATTACTGAGGTCAAAGTAATTTACTCAACTAAAATTATATGAAATAGATCTTACTTTAATTTCCATGTTAATTTTTAGGATAAAGTTGCACTCATACTCAAAAAAGTTAAATCATTTTTAAATATGCAAAAAATATTCTACCACACAATTATTAAAACACCAAGCAGAATTCTGTAGTTGTAATAACAAATCTGACTTCTTTGGAAAGTTTGACTGATTTTACAAATAATTTCTTGGTGAGCTAATGTGCATTTCATAAACATAAAAAACGTAAATTATTTTATGCCATTACTATTCTTTTTTTTAAGTTCTGGCCCTGAAATATCGTTAGACATGCTACTCAAATGTAGAATTTCTATATTAGGCTTATTTGTACATATAATTAAAATAATCAGACTTTAACATCAAATAAATTTTGTGGTAAAATATGTGGCTTTTATGAAATCATTTCAATATCAAAAAATTATTTTTTTCTTCACAGTATTAATTACAAGAAAATCAATTAAAAAAAATTGAAATTTCACGATTAATTTATAGTTACTCAAAATTAGCCATTTGTTGAATTTGTAATAAATTAAACTATATTTTACCAAAATAACATTCTCAACAAAATTTGAATGTTATCAAGTTTATTCGAAAAAATAAATAATAATAAATAAGTAAACAGCCTATAATAGCTTTTTGATAATTATAAAAATAATTAAGCAAATATTTATTTTAAATAAATAAAGAAAATGAAATTTTAAGCCAACTTAAAGAGAAATATTTTTTTAATATAATTTTCAATATGTAATTTTATTTCTAGAGAGCAAAAATATACATAATCAAACAAAATCCGAAAAATCAATTAAAATAATTTCAACCAATAGAATTTTTATGGACATGAAAGAAATAAATAGCTATTAAAACAACATTTCCATTAGTAATGAGTTAAATAATTATTTAAGTAAATATAGAAAAAATTATAATTGAAATTATTAATCTTACGGTTACATTAATATTTATATATATATATATATATATATATATATATATATATATATTGCCAGCAAAATAAAGTTTATTTTAAAAAAAAACTCTCATGGAATAACTATACCTTGACTGAGTATTACCAAAAAAATCAGAGAGGACTTCTTCTAAATCATTTTTTCTCTCTTCAGAATATGCTAATTTTCCATCTTTAAAAATTCTAATGTTATTTTGGGGAATTTCAAGAAGCATTTTCAAAGCATGATTCATTCTTATTGAACACCTAAAAACATTTAATATAAAAATAATTATATTTAATCTTTATAATATTAATGTTTCATTGTTCCACAATATAAAAAACAAAATGGAAGGAAGTAAAACAAAAATATTTATACCCACTAAATAAATCTGTTGGACAATATGCACTTTTTGGTGAAATACCTTCCTTTTTTAACTGAAAATATTCATAGTTTAAAAAACTAACATTTAGTAAAAACTTATTGTATATATATAAAAGATTATACAATTTTGGTAATCAAATGTACAAGTAACACAATTTCTATGGAGAAATTTAGATTTTGTTGATTTTATAATAAATATAGTAAAATTTCTTATCAAGATATTTTTTTTTAAATCAATACTTGTCACCTAAATATAATTTAATATTAATCTTTTTATAATCAATGACATTTAATACAAAATCATTCATTAAAAGTAATTTTTATATATCTATTGCAAAAAAAAGTGATATTCAACACATAATATATTTACCAACCTATGCAATAGTTCATAATTGATCATAATATTTTTAAATTCATAAATATTAAGTAATTTACTTAAATAGTGAAAACCAATAAAATTTATTTATAAAATACTTTAAAAATTTGCAATTCATAAGGTAATTTAAAATGTATTTAATAATATATATATAAAATAAGAAGGCTGAAAAATATACAATAGTTTTTTCTTAATTTATTAATAAATTCATTACTTAATTTTGTTATCCATTTCTACTGAGCAAAATAAAATTTAATAAACAAAAACTGCAATTCTAAATTATTCTATTTTTTCCTATTACAATTAATTATTTGCTAAGAATATTAACAAATTTTGCCGAATTTAATTTATTAATTTCAAATAAAGTGTCAGATTATTTAGAAAGAAAAATGAATCACATTAACATAAAATTAATAACAAAGGTTTAATTTTTACAAATCTGAAATACTCCTAATCAAAATTATAACATTTTATAATTGAACATCTCAGTGTATTTGTATTGATAACTTAAATATCTTTTAAGAAACATAAATTGTTTGGCATTAACATCACAAAGAAACATGAATGACTTGGAATTAAAAAAATCCACAACATGAGTATTTATAAGCAAATTGATACCTATAAATGCAGATCGAATCTTCAGCATATGCAACTCACTTTATAAATTTGCTTTCTACAAAAATGGCACATCAAAAGAGATCTGTGACGAATGTCGGGTACAAGAGAATCTTTTAACAAGAAACCTGGTTTTGGCTGAAATAAATTTAGAAGTTGAAAATAGTAATTTTGCAGGAGGAATCTAATATTACTACCAAACTTATAATAATTGCATATAAAAAAACTGATTTTATAAAACTTAAAATCATGCATAATATATTTCAAAAATAAAACAGAATTTCAAAACTAAGAAAATAAATTTCATATATTCACATACTTTACAAGACAATGGTAATTAAAGTAGTTACATAGACTTAATGCAGATATATTATAACTAATCTGGTATTCTATTTGAATTTATACACAATACAGCTTTACTTTTATTTTATTTATTTTTTTTTTGCATCAAATAAAAAATTTGTGATGAGGAGTTACAAGAAGAATTTATAGAAATGGATTTTAGTATTTAAAAGAATAAAAAATATTAAATAAAATGATATGATGTGCAATTAAATTAAAAAAAAACTGTCTACATATGTGTTATTTTGATTATTTATACACATGTAGTCATATATACAGCTATGTCATTTTCATAATATTATATGATACAAGATATACATTGTCTAATGGGTATCATAGATTACATACTATTTAGAAAATTATAAAATTTTAGAAAAATAATTTTTTAATATAAAGAAAATTGAAAAAATATTTTTAAGAGCGATTCAATTTTTGTGAATAAACTTTACCACTCAGCTTTTAGAAAAAAGCAGTTGGAAGTCTAAAAGCAGCAAAGAATGGACTTTAAAATATTAATAATTTTTAATGTATAATTTTTTGCAATAATTTCTGATTACATTAGTGAAACCAAGATTTGCAATTTAATAAGCAACCAATTTTGAATTGTGAATCAACTAAAATTTAAAACTTCATGAAGAAATTGGAGTATGAAATTAAAGCCAATAATGCAATAATAACTACACATTCAACATTAAATTTTTAAATATAAAAATATATGGATAAGAAATAAACTTTATTAAAGATTCACAATAAAAGTATCACATAACATTACAGAATATTTATGTAATAGAGTACTTATTGAACATTCAGAAACCATTATAAACAGCAATTTTTAAATATTACTTTTTAATAGAATTGCCATTCATCATTTAGCAAATCGATTATGTTACAATTTAAATCAAATAAGTAGTTAACTTTGTAGAATAGCAGCATATGATTTTCTGAATATTCTTAATTTACTTATTTATAATATTTCAAGTTGTTTCATATTTATAACTCATTTTTACTTACAACTCATAATTTCCTAAAGTGATTGCTAAAATAGAAACCAGCTTAAGTCTAAGTTTTAACCAACTTTCAAAAAACATTGTATTATTTGAAAATCAACTTTCTTTCCTAAAAAATAATAGTTCATGTATAAAATTATGTGTTAGTACAGAACTTACACATATAATATTAAAAAAAACACATATTTTATTCTAGAAAAATAACATTTCTAATAAAATTTTAGGAATAAGAGATTCTGTTTCAAGTAGTTATAATATGTACAGGAGTAGAAGAATAATTACCACAGAGTGCATTTCTAAAGCACAACACTGTTACAATATATAAAAGGTTAGTTATATTATTTCTTAACTGATTCACAAATACAGATCAAATGAATTAAAAATAAAATTTTGTAAAATGATACATCAAAAATATTAATCCATCAAGTAAAAAAAAATCAAGTAAAAAGTTGAAGATAATTATTGTACTGTTTTTTAGTAGATGTTGGACATAAAAATCAATATTATTTCAGATGAAAATTTGTAAATTCTTCACTTTTAAGATTTTGATGTTTTATGCTTTATTAAAAATTACTGCATCAGGAATAACAATCCAAAATATATGAAATCAAAATATAGAAGATGCTATTGTAAAGCATTATGAAAAATACAAGCTATCAACAAGCCAATAAGCAAAACAAGAGTATTAAAAATATTTCCAGAAACTGACAAAAGTAACTAGACAAACAAGAAATTCCCAATTTTTTGGCTAAAAATGTTAGAAATGTTTATGAAATCACCACTCATAATATAACTATCAGTAGACAAATAAATTGAGGTCGATTGTTTTGCAACAAATTTTGGTTCTTTTAGTAGAACAGCACTGTACAAATCTAGGATTGTAAATATAAATACAAAACGTCTTTCTATCAGGAATATCACTATTATTACTAGAATATTTTAAAGTGAAAACCGCTTCTTGAAAACAATACAAGAATCAGCATTCACTTTTAAATCAATTGGATGTGTTTAAATATGATAATTCTCTTTATGATAACAATTTTTTCCAGATTATTTCAATAGGTCAAAATATTTTAAAAGATAATATTGTTTTGATAGGTAATCAACATTACAACAATATCCTGGGGGTAACAGCTATTTGTCCGAACAGAACTGAATTTCATATCATAATGAAAAATACGTGCATGACTGGTTTTGTATTGTACAAATGGGATGAGAGTACATGACTAGTTTGTTCAGAGTTATGATATCAATTTCATGGAGAACATATGGAATGAATTTGTGAAATAGTTACAAAAATTCCAATTGTGACAATCTATGTTGCATATTTATTTATTATTTTTGTTTTTTTGGTAATTTTTTTAGAGGAATGCAGATTTACTCCTCAATAGGTTAGCAGATTGTAGAAATATAAGTTATTAAAACAAATAAATGAGACATTATTTGTTTCTAACTAAAAAATAAAATACAAAAAAAAAAAAAAAAGGATTGACACTATATTTTTTTTTCAAAACATTTCAAACACTTTTGCTAATATAGCACAAATATACTTTTATTCAAAGTATAATTTAACTATTCCTACACATACTTTAATTTCAATGCTGATCACTGGTCCGAATGAGGGAAAAGCTTTTAAATCAGGTGGAATAGTAGAATAATCAGGAAGCAAAATAGCAAGTTGTTTTCCTTCACTAAAATTTTTATGAATTCGATGCTCTAAAAAAAGAAGTGATAGCATATTTAAGTATATAAATATTTATATGCAAGTTGGAAAATTACCAAATTATCAATACAAATATAATAGTAATTATCATCAAAAATATATTCTAACTTGGTCTAAATGGAGAAATTATACTAAGAAGTGTTTTTACATCTTCTGCTTCTAACATAACTAGAGCCTGAAAATAAAAAAAGAATATATATGTGTGAAAAGTACATGAAAATTCAACAATTTATAATAATTTAATACATCAGTAAAGTTTTATGGTACAAAAGGTGGAAAATAAGGCAAAGTTATTTTTAGCAAAGTAAAGTTAACCCAATTTAAAAGTGTTTGCATGCTAAAGGATTAGTATGAACATTATAATTGTTAAGGATTAATTTTTAAAATTCATGAGTGTTTGTAAAAACAAGCATCTATTGTACTTATAGGAATTATTCTAATGAATATAGAATATGTAGACTTGCCAGCTTTATAAGTGATGATTGATTGATTGATTGATTGATTGGGTTTTATGGAGCAAGGTCCAAGAAAGGACATGCTGCGCCAGTTATAAGTAATGAGATTGTATCATGCTTTATTTTATTTTTTAAAGAAATAGTTTCATTTTTATTACTTAATGCAAATTAAAATATTTTTCTATTAATTAAATATTTATATATTAATTACTTCACTGAAGGGAGAAAGATTATTAAAAAAATGCTCTTTTACAACAAATAAATTCACCATTTTTTAACATGCCTTTTCAATTTCATTTTTTATAAATCAGTTGGTTCTAGAAAAAATTTCTCATGAAAAATAATTTAAGTTTTACACTTCTTAATGTGGATGAGAGTTTATTTTTCTCTTCAATTAGAATAGTCTCTTGAGTTAAAATAATCTCTGCAATTAGAAATTATTGAAGTATTATTTCTGGATATATTCAGTCTCAGATTCAGGCACTCTTCTATTTAAAATAACATTATGAATAACTTATAATTATTTAAAGATGAAATACCACACACCTGATTTGAAATATTAAAAAAGTAAATACAAGTTCCAAAATTATTTAATTTATTAATTGCACCAAATTTGTATTCATATTTGCCATGTCAATAAGCAATGGGAATATGGATGTTCTGGGTCCAAATAGGAGTCAATTACAAAAATGCATTTTATAGTTGGCTCCTACTTTGATCCAATCCATTCCCAAGAGTGAAATACACTGCTAAATAAACAAATTACAATGGCAAAATAGTTTTTAATTTGTCAAATTTGTAAATTAATTTATTGGGGATCTAAAACAACGCAGGCACAGAAATTAATTTTGACAATATTTTATCTCATAAGTTCATTAATATTAAATTTTTAAAAGTTTATTTTGTTACAAATGTAATTTCTTAGTTTAAAATTGTACATTTGATTTTTGTTTATTTGAAGTCAATAATATTTAATATCATTAAATTTTGATCAAATTATTAATTTGAAATTTGATTAGCATTTAGGCAATGCAAGTAGAATTTACATTTTTTTTTTTTTTTTTTATTTTTTTTTAATTTCAAGTTTGAATGAATTAACTTCTGATAAATGTGAACAAAACAATAGGTGAATTTGTTCACTTTGAATGAACTGATACAAATATGTAAAGTATTAAATACTTCACTAATAAAATTAAACATGCTATATATATTTTAAAGTATGTATCATCCTAATTAATTATAAAGTGTGGTGATATTGATTTAGCATTACTACTTAGTACTTGATTCTTGCCCAGAAATTCTAGATATGATATTTTAAAAGTATTGGTAAATTAATTAAAAATTAAATACTATAAGGACAAATTTTATTCATTTAGCTTTAATAATTGGAGATTAGGTTTAGTTTGCTGCTCAACACTTATTTTCTGCACTCAAGGGTTAATTAAACCAGTACTTATACAATTTAAAATGCATTTTAAGCAATTATAAATACCCAAGCTCAGAGGAGCATTCAAAACCATAAATACTTTATTTCTTGGAAGTTAATCTTTACTCAGTAGCACTAAATAAGATGTTTTTACGTGTGTACCAGGAATCAGATATTAAAAAATATATATTTTGTGTAAAAAGAAATGTTATTTATGATATTAATTTAGTTTTATTCCCCAATTTAAATTCACAATAATATCTAATACAATTCATATTTCGAAACATTACTTGTAATATTTAAAATACTGACCTATTTTTTAAAAAAAATCATTTAATCATTATTTAACAATACATAAACATATTAGCATAACAATAAAAAATTCTTCACATCCATTTGTAGTACAAGTTATTTCTAAATTAAATTTGAATATTTATATTACTTGAGTTAGATACTTACTTTAAGCAGCATTAAAATATATAATTTAACTAACCAAAATTGTACAAATTTTTAAAAAATACTCACAGGACAATTAACAAGATTATACCCTAACAATGTTTTCATTACATATTTCACCATGCAAATCTCCTCTTCAAGCTGCTTTTGCAATTCTTCAAAGCTCTTAGCATTCTAAAATGTAATTACTATGATTTATAGGAAATTACGAAGAAATAAATTAAACAATAAATAAAGTATACATGAAAGCAATAAATAACATACAACAGATATTTTTTAAATACATTTTCTTTAAATACTAATAAAAATAATTAATATTTAATTAAGAAATAAATGAAAATTATCAGTAAATTCCTTTTTCATAATATTTTTCTATACAAATGGAATAAATTATATATTACAAATAAAATAAGTTATATATTAGTCTATATGTCAAGATAAAACTTGAAAAACTACTGTATTCAGGAAAATAAATCACTTTTTCTCTTATAACAATCCTGAAACATAAGGCTTACTTTATATTCATCATCTTTTATTATTCGCAAAACCTTTTCTTCCTGAAAAACAAAACATTTTATACAACATAGGTTTAGCTACACAATTAAAACAAGATTTAATACAATTATATTGTCATTTAAAATAGGTCTACACTGTTATAGTAAAGAAAAATTCTAGATAAAATAAAATTATGAACAAAAATGCAAATATAAAGTTATAATATTTAAACCTTTGAGATATTACAGCTACTTAAAGAAGAGATAGTGTAATTTTAAAATGGATTATCTTAGTTAGTATAATTAATAATTATCAAGGATATTTTCTTATTTAAAAATCTTGATTTCTTTTACTAATATTATACTTTTCTCAAAACAATTTTGAAAAATATTATCAAAAGGTTTCAATCAAAACAATAAGGTTCAATATAAAATATAAATAAATATCAAATTTTCTGAAACTTTAAATTGAATTGATATAGAAGCTAAAGTTAATTAGTAATTCCGATCATAATATGCTAAATTTTATCAATTTAAAAATGACTATTGCCTTCATTTGAAACTATGAATTTTATACAATTAAGATAAAGTATTTAGTAAAACACGCTCAGTCAGAAAAATATCAAACTCCTTAATGAAACTAAATTGGAAATTACTGCAAAAATGTAAAAACAGGTTGTTTTTGAAAAAAAAAAGATATCGAAATAATTTGTGTAAAATATATATATTTCCAGATAAAATACGTACGTTAATAAATGCAAGTGAATTGTCAGAAAGACTGGAACTTCTTAACCCAAAATTTTGGTAATCAAACATTGTTTAAGTTTTATTCCCTTTCCTTCTTCAACACGATATATTCGCAATTTTCTTGTAATATATTAAAATTATAACTTAATAAATAATTATCAATGAATGTTATATTTAAAATTTTGGATTTTTATATAATTAAAATAAAAAATTCTCACTAAAACACGCTTAGTAAAATAAAAGTTCGATAAAACTAAAATGGAAATTATAATTACTAAAAAAATATAGTTATTGAAAAAAAATCCTTAATGTACATGAAATATGTATATTTAGAATTAAAATTAATAAGTTATTAAGTATAAGGTAATTTTGAGAGAAACAAGAACATTTTTTTATCCAAGATTCTGGGTAATTAAATATTGCTTAATGCATTTTATTAAAATCTAGCATAACAAACCTTTTTTAAACAAATAACAATTGCATTTCCCCCTTCTCCACGATATTCGCAATTTTCTGGTGATATATTAAGAGACTTTTTATACCAAAACGGGAAATCCATAGCGAAAGGAATTGCCCACACAGAAAACCGATGTTTGTTTACATTTTATAAAGTGAAACAGAAACAAGAGCGGAAAGGAAAGCACAGTTACAGTTTACTTCTTAGATGAATTTCCACTAGTCTATAATTGGCTATGTGCTTAGCGTTACATCTTTGTAATCAAGATGACCAATGACTGAAAAGAGCATCTGTGTTGAAATGTATTGTATTTTCTACAATTATGTTCAAAGTAATAAATATGAATGTTTCTTTACCTTAGTGCCAACAATTCAATACACAACTGAAGTTTCTGTGTGACTTGAAATTGTTAAGTAGTACTATCTGCTCACAGTCTAAAATCACTGTTAAATAATTTGTTCAAAATTTAAATTGACATGCCCTGATACCAACAGTGATGTATTAAACTCAATAAATTAGAAATGCATTACTACAACAAGCTTCCGTTGAACCAGCATCGAATATACTACCTTCCAAAAAGAAAATACGTAAAATAATTAATTACTTTTCTTTAATTATAATTCGTTAACTTTCATCAAAATTTTGCAATACTGATCTTATGTTGTATAAAAAACTGAAATGCGCATGAATTAATCTTCCCATTTTTTAAAGAAAGCGTCACACCAGAAATTACATATTTTAACTAAATTTTCTCTCATTGGGGATCGCATAATTGTGTCATGAAAATACTTAATATTTATCAATAAGTAATTTCGTACATGTAAAATTATTTTTTTTATTGATCAAATCCAAAAAAAGTAGATTTATAAATTGTTTTACATTTTAAAATAAGATTAATATTATATTTTAATTATTTCTATAAAGCAGATGCAGTTGCAGAGCAATATTTTCCTATAAAAAGAAGGAAATCTTGACAAATTAAAAAGTAGAATAAAATATAAATTAATTACATTAACGCAGTTAGCAAGAAAAATCTGAATAAAAAAAAAATTCTACAGGATCAAAATGCATGGCACTGAAGTATGTTAACATCTTACTTGGCATCGCTAAACGTACTTATATAGATATCAACACAGAAAATAAATACCTTAAGACATTTCAAGAACCTGATCATAATGAACCCGAATAACTGAACATAGAACTAATGACGAATTTGTAATCCTATATTGTACTTCTACACACTAAAATGTTTTCACCCATATAAAATATAAATAAAATTATATTTTTAGAACAAATCTTGTACTAAAATAAGAGCTCTTGTAGCTTAGTAGTTTCTCGCATGTTCTCCCTAAGATTAAAAAAAAATGTTAATCATCATTGCAGTGATTGGAAGCATGACCACATTCTCTCTCACTAGGCTTCTGTTATTCCATTGGTTGTGGGCATGTCCACGTACATATGTGACGTCCAAAGTCCTTTCGCTGGTGTGAAGGGAGTTTGTAGAGAGGAGGGGTGCCAGCTCAGATGTGACCTCGTCATTGAGAGTGGCTCAAAATTACTAGGCCCTTGGCGATGGGCATAAGCCTTATAATACAATCCTGGGCTCGACTGTACCGTTATGTATGTACTGGTAATAAATAATTCAAGTTTTAAGATATTTGGATGGATTGACTCTAATGACTACTTGCATACAGACATAGCGGTGGAGGTGAGCTCCGAACTGTACCTATGGTTAACTGGTTTTATACTCGCCTATCACCAAGAGCCTTGTAGTTTTGAGCCACGATGAAGGGATAAGGTCAATGAATGAGCTGGTACTTTTCTCTCCACGTCACACCAGCGGAAGGACTTTAGATGTCACAAATTCATATAAACATGTCTCCTGCTCTTTAAGCTCCAGCAACCTAGTGAAAGAGAATGAGATCTTTTTCCCACACACTGCCGTGACAAACGATGCTTCACTTTTCTGGTCTTACGAAAAACGGCGTGAAGCTATGAGCCATTGAGGCTCTGACTATATCTAACAATAATAATAATAGTATTACGTCGGGGCATTGAGTCAAACAGAGATGCAAGTACAGCTGCCTCAGCAACTTCGAACTATATATCGACCCCAATGTCTAGCGTATGGTGATACACAAGTCAATCGATAACCAATCATTCAATTTATTTGATGGATTGATGAGAATCTAAATAATATGCTGGCTAAAACAAAAAATGTATGGCAGCATTTAAATACTTTTTGTGTCAATTTAGATTCACACAATTCTTAAAACATGTTGCTCTGCTCTTCTTTCAGAAATATAGAGTTTCATAGCTTTCGAATGAAACGAAGCACAGTTTTTAACACAACAGGAATATAATTGACAAAGTCAGACAGAAATGGCTAAATGACTGAATGTGAGTCCGTTTGTGATTCCATAGGCTTTGGCAACAATTTCTAACCATGGATTTATCATCCTGAATGTTCAGCCAAGGACAGTTCACGTGCTAACACGAGTGTCGATGACCGATATTTTTCATTATGCGCACAAAGGAATAGAACTGGAACTCCGACTGAACGCAAATTCTCCCTCGCTGCAAGCTCCGAAAGATTGGTATCCAGATTAACCATGCGTCAATGGTCTTTATGCGAGGTGACCAAACAACTGCATCTTGCTATGGATGGTAACGTTTGCAAAGGGCACCTCAACTTGTTCACTGGACGCGTGATCAATGTAGAGCTGTTTTCTTTACGGATGAGTCCAGGTTTATCCTTGAAAGCCATAGTAAGGACATTTTCATTTGAAGAGAATGTGGAAAATGTTTTCATCAACATCAAGCATACGTGAAAGAGATGCATACGGATCAGGCAGCGTCTGTGTGAATGGGTAGACCTCCATGTATTTTCTCGTGGAAATGTTAATGTTCACACATATGGAGATGACATCCTGGATGCTTATGAGACAGGATGTAATGCGGTTCCATACAGGGTTCGCATCTTAAATGCTTTTATTGAGCAGGAAACAATTGAGCGCATCCTGTAACCAGCTCGATGAACGGATCTTATCCCAATCAAACATGTTTGGTACGCTCTAGGACAACGTATAGCTGTTCTCAATCCACTCCTATAACCC
>JAPDSC010116717.1:2153-14839 GCA_026290005.1 Latrodectus geometricus | reverse complement strand
TGTTAGTCTCAGTAATATATTTTTTTTCATTTGTTATTTCAATTGATATTCGCTGAGAACAGGTAATTGAAACTTTTTTTTCTTTTTTTTATCATTTTCTCACTTCGCTTTTCAGTCTCTGAGATCGACAATTTCTTAATTTCTTAATAACTTATTGATTGAAATCCGATTATGATTCATGTTTTCGATTAAAATCATTGTGATATTTTGTTTTCCAAACTATTATTAATAATATATGAATAACGTAAAGCCCTTTTTGTTTTACGATTTTTTTTATAGTAAATTATAAACGCTATTCTAAAAATGAACAAAAAAGAATAAAACTTACTTTAAAATAAATAGTAAATAAAATTTCATGGTATTTAATGACTAACTAAAGAAATGAGTTTGAAGACGATAAAACTGAGTTAAAAAATTTACTCAAAAAATAATTAAGGCACATGAAATACAAGCATTCAATGAAAAAATTGTAACTTTCTTTTTGCTGTTTACTGATCATTTTTAAAACATGGGATTAACCTATTCCATTGTTTAATAAAATCATTCAGAATTTTCTATGAAATTAATTTTTCTATTATATACGCGCTTATTTTTAATTAATATTTATGTCTTAGTATATAATTAGCAATGTATTGATAGCCCACGACAATCGTGCATGTACAAAGACGTAGAATAATTCCTCTCTATTATTACTCTACAGTCTCCAGGATCAAACTCAGAACCTTTCACTCGAGCACGAGCACGATCAGCCTTACCCTTTACAACAAATATCAATAATGTTAAAAATAGTACTGCATAACAGATAACTTAAGACATGTTATTTTAGGAGGAATTTTTCAAAGATAGTGGATTGTAATTATGTGTGACAAATGAAAAACTTGGAAAACTCCCGAGCACCTACCCAGATAAATCTGCATACAGAAAGCAAAAGCGCTTGATTTATCTTATTCAGCAATGGCTGGATTTGAATCCGCGACATTTGATTTCGAAGAGGGTGATACTACACTTGCTCCTAAACATATCGCAGTGGCATTAATAAATTGTGAAAATAAATAAATAAATAAATAATGAGAAAACAAATAAATAAATAATGAGAAAACAAAACAAAATGGGAAAAGTCCATTTAATTGCAAATAAATTGTCTACGATAAATGTTAGATACTTAAATACAGAAAAATTTTAAAAATTGAAAAAATTTAATGAATTTAGCCTATTTTAAAATGTCTTGGTTCTCAAATTTCATTTAAACACTCTTAATTAAAAATTAAGATTTTTTAACAACTATTTTTTATTGATTTTATTTGTTTTATAAATTTTTTAGATTTATTCCTTATACAATCAAATTAAAAAGAAACAAATTAATTTCCCAATAAAATTCTAAATTTAAATATAAAACATATTTATTCTTTATACAATCAAAGAAACAAATTAATTTCCTAATAAAAATTCTAAATTTAAATATAAAACATATTTATTTTTCACTTAGAAGCTGATTTCTCCTTTGATAAAATGCTTATAGAATACTTTAGCATTTTATTAAAGGAGAAATCAATTTCTAAGTGAAAAAAAGTTGTTTTTTGCTCAATTTAATATAAGTGATTCTTTATTAAATATACATTGAGCGAAAAATAGCTTACTTCGGTTTCCAAATTTATGCAATAAAAGGAAATTGGGCATTGAAATTTTTTTAATTTTGAAAATGGTAAACATTTGAAAATCGAATAATTTTAAGGAAATGAGATATAAAATTCTCAGAATTTGAACAGCTGAACATCATATTCAGCAGGCTTTGATTCTGTATTTTTTCGCTTTTGATATTACTTCCAAAATTCAGAAATAATTTCGTTGTCGTTAAGAAAAGGCATTGGTCAATATATTTAAATAATAAATTTAACTATCCAGAAGGGTTATTTCCCAACATAATTTTCTGGTCATTGATCTTATTTGGTTGTTAGGATAAAGGAACGAAGATTTGACCCGTCTATATGTCGTCAATTTTTACTTTGAAATAAACGTCTATTTCCTGTTTTTAAATTTTCATCCAGTCCCAAACACAGCATTTAGTGGAGTTATCTTTTGTAAACTTGTAAAATTACTTTGGTTGACCCCATCTTATTCTTAAAGCAAACAATGGTTTGTTTGGTAAATGCTTAATATTCTGAGATTTCTACATCTGTGTACAGTTATAGTTAAGCTTTTAATAACAAGGCCAAATAAATCTTTTTTGTTTGCTCATTCATTGGATAATGGAAGAAGAGTCCAACATTCTATTTGTTCTCTTAAGTGAATTGACTTTATGGAGTTTAGTTGAATTCGGCTTCGTTTAATCGTTAAAAACAACGTCACTACAAAACTGATATCCGCGTTTCTGTTGATAAATCAATAAAGACTAAATAGTGGTAAAATATAGAATTTTTTTCGGATAAAAACCAGAACTGGAATTCTAAAATTTTGCTGATTATTGTGAGTTCCGATTTTTTTACATCTTTCACATATAAATAAGAATAAAAATTAAAATATCTTTAATCAAAAATTAAATAGAGTTATAATTTTAAAAATTCCTCAAATACTAGACAAATATGAAGACAAATTCAACTTTAAGATTCTATTTAGATTTATTAAAATGAAACGAAAAGTAAATTTTATGCACAAAACGTAAACACAGTTAAAAATTAATTTGAAATTTGCAGAATTGTACAAAAACGGCTAAATTATTAAAATTGTATGAATATTTATTAATAATTACTGAATTTTTTCTGTATATATAATCCGTAGCTGCATATTACCCGCAAACTTTTTTTTCGAGTAAAAAAAAATAAAATAAAAAGACATCATAATCTTCAAACGGCGAATAATCCGCGACAAATTGTTTTTTAGCGAATATAGAAAATATATACTGCTGATAATGTAACGTCACATAAAATAAAAAAAATAAATAATATGAGTAAAGATGTAATAAATTGCACAGAAAAAGCAATTCTGAAAAACATTTGCATGGATCTATCCCATCGTACAGAGCGATAACCTGAAATGAATGCAGTGAATCGATCAAGAGCGATGATTGTGAGAAGATTAAAAATCGAATTATTTTAGTTTTTAATAACTTTAAAATGAGGTTAAACATATTTTAAAAATAAAATATATTTGTTTCGTTAATAATTAAATGAAAAAAAGGGATTATTTTTGAACTGTGCATTGAATACGTTTTTTCATTTCATACTGTGCAGGCTCAGTTTTTCACTTTATATTAACACGTTTGTCGCCATTTTTTTTATTTGCCTTCTATATAATTTTTAGTTTAAAATCTTCTAATTTATAAATTTCCGCTTCCATACGACGATATACGAACTTGAAAATTTTCAATCTCTGATCAAGACTAAATGCGAAATGATTACAGGCATTATTAAATATGATATCTTTCCGAGCAATTGAATTCATTCTTAAGCGTAATTGGACAAAACTGATTATAGCTAAAATAAGTCAGCCAAGTTGCAGATTATGGGTATTTTATTTTGCTTTATTTACATCATATTCTTCCGCATAACATACATCACTCTTTAATGAAATTTGAAACCTGACCTTTTCTTTTCAATGAACTGAAAATTATGGAAGGGATACTAATATAGGGATCATTTTCTTTTATTTTGATATGTCTCCATCCTTACACTTGCCCAAGAGCGGTAAACATATCTCTGACTTGGTATATTTGAATATAAGTTTGAGCTTAAACAACATTTGGTCTTCCAAAAACTAGGAACTCGATGAACACTTCAGTCATCTTGGATATATAATTTTTTTTATAATAGTCCTGTCTCAAAGGAGACTTAATTTATATTCAAGAGTTATCGAATACGCCGCCGCCCACCCTATCTAGTGATCTGCGTGACTGACTGCGGATAGGAAGGTCCTGGGTTCGAATCCAAGTTCGGGCATGGATGTACTTTCTCTCTCTTCTATCTTTGTATGAATGGATTGTGAATGGTTGCCTTCCCTATAAACGGGTATATTAGTTTGGGGAAAAAGAAATCCATTATTTTTACGTGAACTTCATGTAACTTCTCTTGGATTCGCTTTGTAAAAAGGTTTAAAACAGTTTTCATGTAGATTTTTAGGTCTTGCGCGTTACTACTGCTAACATGCGGTCAACTTCGACCATTTTTGATATTTTAAAGACATTTTCGACGATGCTGTGTGAGGTCATCTCTAACATCAAAAATACCCGAACGGAATCGACGAAACAAAAATTGTACGTAACTGGTTATTACAGTCTTATATAGGATGATAAACGCCTTTCACGATTTTAGCCACCCGGCTATCTTTTTCACCGTTACAAGAGAAAAACGAAAATGTATCGAATTTTCTGTTTGTTGTCTTCCATTTTTAAAACCTTGTACTCGTAACTGAATGAATCAAACAAAAAACCGCAAGAGGATATTTTAGTGTCAAATGTCACCTTTCCAACGATCATAAATCTGAAATTGTTTGATAGATACCTCATGAGATATCGATCACTACAGACATCTACCGAAAAAATAATGGATTACTTTTTCCCCAAGCTAATATATGGCATGTATGTACTGAAGAAGTCCTCACCAAATCGTGGTTCAGATGGAAAAGTGGAGCAGAGCTCCCCATACTGCCAGCTGGATCAAAACATAAACAAAAAACATCGAACATGTCACTACTTTTCTCAGTGACGTAAATAATACAGATTCCATTTTAAAATCGTTAAAATGGAATCTGCAATACCGGACTATATCTAATGTTCAAAAGAACCAGAGGTAGTTCACTGTACTGAAATAAGCCGATTCAAAGGGGCTGGACACGTCTTTCGATTAAGAAACAGTATTCTATTTAGGAAATGTTTTTATCTAGACACAAAACATTATAACACAAAAATAGATAGATCTAAACTTCGATGGCCAGAAGCAATAGAGGACTGTTTGGTCCTCAGAACAAGGAACTGGAAGAGTTTAGCTGTGCATTAGAGGTGGTTCAGAAGCCCTCGGTTCATCCTGAGGTGTCGTGCCATGAATGATGATGATTCACTTTGTCAGTTTATGTCCAAATCTTATTCAATACTCATGGATATATTAATTAGTATATGCTTTCCGCTAGTTTCAGAGTTGGGAATAATGAAAAATGCATCAGAGTAAACCAAGCATTCAGTTTTTAACCTTCCTTCACCTTTATTTAGTAAGTTGGTCAGGTAAATAAACTGAATTTCATCATTTTTAAAAGTGAAGTTAGTCATATGCTTGACTCAGTTCTTTGTTATTGAGAGGCATACACGAAATTTTGGAAAAAAGTAAAGCATTTTCCATACTTTTTTTTTTAAATATTTCTTTATGCTTGGAGGATACCAGTTTCATGATATATAATTATGACATATTTTTTTAATATTATTTATTAATTATGTTTATTTCTGTGTTATTTCACTTTAACACAGCAATCGCTGAGCCAATTCAATTTGTATCAGACACATAAGTTGAAAATCTTTGTACACGTAGTCCAAGTACCAATCCAGATACATTTAGGAAAGTTCGATTTTGCTTTTATGAGATATAAGGCACACAATTATTTAAAAACTTCTTAAACAAGTTCTTCCTTAAGAATTTAATAATAGTTTTCTAGAATTACTAACAGCAACAACCCAATTTTGAGCCTTTTTTTAGAGGTCATTATGTACTATTTCTTTATTGCTATTTCTAAGGGTAAAATTATTTTCAGCATGGGCTTAAATGTTTTGATTCTTCATAACTACTACTTCCATCATTTTATTTCTCAAGACTCTTTATCTTAAGGAGCATATTCGCATTTAAATGAATTATCGAAGATTATATAGAGTAACATATTAATGCAAAAACATAAAACATTTAAGCTGTACTTAAAAACATCTTTTGCAAAAAAAGATTACAAAGAACGAAGTACAAAATCTTCTTTTCACATTTACTTTTTCTTACTTAACTTTAACATATTCTTTTTAATATTTTTCCGACAGTTTAGTTACTTATTCAATATTATTTTCCAAGTTTATGAAGATCAATAACTTTAGATTTATACCATTCTTGCGGTTATACATTTATAATCGTGCATATTGAAAAGAAAGCATTATATTATGACTGTGTCAGCTTATGAATTGAAAATTATTTTCATTTTAAAATAATCAAACAAGTAGTGAATATTTCTAGATATAAATAAATAAAATTTCGAGAGGAAAACAAAATGAAAATAACAATATTTAGAAAATTTACATTCCAAATTATTAAAAACTGGAGATCATTTCAAATAATGAACTTTCAGAATAAATAACCGTAAATGTCAAGCAGAGTAAATAACCGTAAATGTCAAGATCAGATAGTACTTAATACCCTTACTCTTTTTTTCTAAAATCTAAATTCCCATCATTACAAAAAAAAATAATAATAAGGTGTGGAGATATAGATTTTTTAGATAGGGAACATTTCCCACCATATAAGGCTTCCGTGGAATTTTCTTTACTTGCGTTTTACCGCCGGAAACTTGGCGTTCTTTTTCTTTGGAAAGAATTAAAAGTTCCAGAACCTTTCACTTTCCCGCGGTGAAAAAAATAAAATGAAGAGTCAGAGGTAGGTTAAAAGAAGAAAAAAAAATGAGACCTAAAAGTGTAAATAAATCAGAAAAGAGAGCGAAATGAGGAAAGGAAATAAAGCTTTGGCGGCGTTTCTTCTCTTCACATCACTTCCGCCGAACGTCGTTTCCGCTTCCTGCAGACGACCATGTGAGAATGAAGGTTTCAATTTTCCAAGGAAAAACAGAAGTTCGCCGAACACATTTCATTGATTTCGCGTAAAAAAAATTATTTATAAATGATGATTCTTCACTTTAGGAATCAATTGCAGTTAACGATAAAAAAAAAATTACGGTCTCAATCAAAGCATTACATTTATTTGATTTGCTGAATCATTAATTATCATCGGTGCTCTGAAATGTTTTTTTGCAAATCATCGATTTCGCATTCTAATTCGATTTATTTGAATCGATATTCCGAGAACGAATCTCTAACCGTTGCGAAAAGTTTTATTCAAAGTTACTTACTTCTAATCATATTTAAAACTAAATTTTCAAAGTAGTTCGGAGAAAAACCGAAAAAGAGACGGACACCGTAATTTTCTCGCTTATATAAAGATCCTTAAAAAAAGATTATATATCTGAAACTTAATAATGTGTTCTCGAAATTGCTTTCATTACATGCAACTTGATGGGTACTATATTTTATATACTTATGACTATAGTAAATATATAGTGAAACTACACTACTTAAAAATAAATTGACAATTTAAAAACTACTTCAAAATGTATATAAAATACTCGTGCTCTTTAAAAACTACAATACCTTCTTATCCAATGGGAATTTGCAGATACCGGTTCTCTATTTATATGCGTAATATAATAATTTTACAAATGCTAGAATTTCATTCAATTGTTGTAATCTTCCGAAAAATCAAATGAAATGTGTAGAAAATGTTCAGAAATTCATAAAATTTTGCTTTCAAGTTTTGCAGGGAAAAAAAGAAACATTTTTAGAAACTCGACATGAAATTCTTATGCGGCATTCTGTGAGATTTTACACTACATTTATTCAAAATGCTCTAATGAAAATATTTTTTGCATTTTCATTTTTTCTTGCCCTAACTGCAGTACATTTAGATTTGTTGAAATTATACTTATCTTTTCATCGTGAATTATATTTATTATAATTATTTTTATATAGAAAGTTAATTTTGCTTAAAAAGAAATCTTAGTGCAATATGTTAATAGTGTTTCTCTAGCTTTTGGTGCTGTATATATTTAGAAACTCATATTTTAATAAAATGCAGTGACGTTCCATGGATTATTACATATACAATATTTAACATTTTGTTAAGAGAATTCTGAAATATTTTTCAGTTTGCGAAAAAAATTTGAAATTTACTTGTATTTTGGAGTGATAATATGTCGTTTCTATAATATAACTTAATTTTTTTTTTTTTAACCGAACAAACTCAGAAAATATATTCTATTCCCGCTTTATTAAGTATCTAATTATCCTTTGTTAAACAATTAGACACGCAGCCCAACATGTCTAGTGGTTAGCGTGACTGACTACGGATGGTGAGGTCCTGGGTTCGAATCCCGGCTCGGGCATGGATGTACTTTCTCTCTTTATGTTTCTTGTCCTTTCCTCAGATGATGGATGAATGTGGCCCTCCATATAAACGGGTTGTGTGGCGTGGGTGATGCTACTCGTACCTCCATGACTCGGTTCACAGGGGTCCACCGGGTAACGATAAAATGAATAGCAATTTCCGGCCTTGTTGCGGCAAATGGGTTAATGTACTTATTTGCTCAAGAATGCCCGCCATTAGAAATAAAAAAAAAAAAAATAGACACTTTTTTTGTCAGTGCCTGCCAGGCTGGCAATATGGGGGTGCGCTGCTCCACTTTTCCAGCTGAATCATAATTTGGTGTGGAGTCCGACTTCCTCAGTACACACATGCCATAGGTACCCGTTTATAGGATTGACAACCATTCATCTGTCATTCATTCAAGGAAAGGACAAAGACAGGAGAGAGAGAGAAGGAGAAAGCACATCCATGCCCGAACCCAGGACCTCCCTACTCGCAGTGAGGCACGCTGACCACTAGACAGGGTGGGCGGCAATTAAACATTTTAGTTTATATTTTAATAAGACCCTAAAATTTACAACATAAATATCTTTTTTTTACGTTTTAGGTAATATATAAAGTCGATCTGCAACTGAAAGCTGTGGACTTTGGCTCAGAAGCTAATGGGTTATGTTTTGGTTTGGTATCTAGTTTAAACTGTAGGTAGCGGTCTAATTAGCCCTCATGTGCAAGCAATGATCGTTGTGATTTAAACAAACCAAACTTATGATACACAATCTATTTCCATTCATTTCTCATATTGATGACTTTATTTTATAGTTTTAGTTTGGATTTTTAGATTGAATACCAATCTTCTCTAATGTCTCACCTGAAGCAGCGTTTTTTTTAAATCTTTTATAGTATTCATAATATGTTTTTCTAAAAGATAATGCATTCTTTAATCTTCGCTTTCCCAAGTGTATTATGCTTACAAGAAAGTAACATTTCGTCTAAAAATTGTTGTCCTTATTATTGCATGTCCTGATGATAAGTATTGCGGTGACAGTTAAGTGTAAAATTAACTCAAATGTCATAAAATGATCTTGATTTCATCTCTGGTTGCGATCTTTCAAATCATATTTTTTTCCATGGTACCAATATTTCTTACAAAAAATATATTCTTGGGTAAGTTCTCTGAAACAAGATCTAAGAGTTGATCCAAATTTAGATGGATTGACTGACAATAAAGAGGGGTCTGGCCATTTTAAAAGTGATCAACTAGAAGACCATGGCCAAAAATAGCCCTGGAGAAAAATTCTTAAGAAGGTCAAGGCCTACCAAAGCTGTCGTACTACTGAGGAAGGAAGGATCAATATCTCCTGACCTCCCTTACAGTATTTGACAAGTTTCATAATTTCCATCCCAATATCTTTGACTTAACAAAATTCTTTGTGAAATACCTCAAACATGGCCACGAACACGAATAACGCATTTAGTGATGAATGTCTAGTGAAATAAGTATAAGATAACGAGCATGAAAATAAAATACCATTTCTCTGAGGATATGTAAGAAGGAAAAAAAAAAAAAAAAAAATGGTTACTTTTCGTCTCACGTCACTTAAAGGAAAATTTAAGAGTAACATACGCAGACATTTCGTATCAAAAACAAGTATTTTATTTTCGTGAGGAAAAAAAAATACTTAACTACTTAATTGTCAAACTGTGCAGTTAATTGTAGTATTGCGACATGTTTCACTGTAACTGTCTCATTACACATTTCCGTGTTTCACAAACCAGAAGTTCAAAGAAAATGTTACAAAACTAAATCTCATTTAGTGGAACTACTGGGGGAAATCAACTCCAGAAGGAAGGCTTGTGCACAGTTAGGTGAAATTTAAAATAAATTGTGACACATTTCCTACTTTATATAAATGAGAGTTTTATAGTTTGATGTTAAGATTTAGCAAACTATATTTTAAATTTTTATATTTTCCCTTGTTTTATTACCTATCCATTTTTGGCAATGGATTGATTCTCAACAAATAAAAGGAATTAAATTATTTTTGTATATTTAAGTGTTTTATATATATAAATTAAAAGAGTATAATATATATTATGATTACAGCTTTTTATATGTGGTTAATATTCAATTATTAAATCATCGAGGACAATTTGCTTGAATACAAGCAGAAATATCTTTAGCAAAGAAAATATTTATATACCGTGAATGAAAAGTTGAAAAAAATACATTTCAATAAATTTATAAAGTTTTAAAACTAAAAAAAGAGAGAGAGAGAGAGATTTTTCAAACAGAAGATTTGTTTTTGATAGTATGTTATTGTAATTAATGTAAATAAAATCTTTCTGTTTCTTCGTATTGTCAGATATTCTTCGTATTTCTATTGTCAGGGTTTTAATTGAGAACAACTAAACGAAATGGAATGAAGCTTAAGTCAAGAATTTGTGCTCTCTAAATTAGAATAATTCTATATTTAATTTCGAAATTTTGATTACAGCTTTAGTAATTAATGTAAGCCATGTATTAAAATTACCTCATTGTAAAGTTGCTTATGGAGGGATGCATATCTATCCGGAATTATGTTCGCTTCAAGAATGGATGCTTGTGATTCTTTCCTCTTTAAAAAGCATCATGTTTTTGTTGTCATGAGACGTACAGAAGCAATATACATGGTATATGAAACTCCTTCCTTTCTACAATCTCAAAGTAGTTTTTGTAAAAAAATAATAATAATAATAACGATATTTATACACTATTTATCAACTTTAGTTTTTGTAAGTGTTCTTTTTGTCCACTGCAGTTAGTGTGATTTCGGTTTTCCCAATTAGTTGCCAATCGAAAACATATTGAAACGCCAGAGTCTCGATTTTAGTATTTAATAGCTTCGCGATTAACGAGAATTTTTAAATGCTCCATACTCATTCAAATTGTTTTGAGCTGATCTATGCCTAGAACTTGTTTTTGTAATGCAACGTAATGTTTTGAACAAAGAGAAGAAAAGCAAATATCGTTATTTTTCCAAATTATAATATTTACCCGAAAACTAAGCATACTTTTCCATTGGAAGCCACCGACTGCGGAATCTAGCTCGTATATTATATTTACTAATATTATTAAAAGAGTTACTAATATGCATTGAAAGAATTCAAACTAATTGAAAACTTGAAGCAACATCAAATTCAACACGAATAATTTATTTAATAATATGATATGTTATTACAAATTGTCCGAAATGGAGTCAAAATTAATAGTAAAATAATAATAACGATATTGCATTATATTATATAAGCTATGTTAAGATGGGCAGATTAATCTTTTTTGTTGAATTTAAAAATCAGAAATATTAATTTCATAACATCTTATAGAATCAAACGATTAATAGATTGTAATGATCAATGGTACAGTTACAGTTATAGATCTAGGAGTTCAAATAAATGTTAGATCCCATTATATATTGTCATCTCTCATTAAGTGTAGTGGTGTGGTCTCTTCCTTTTCTGAAATGTTAGTCCATAAACATGTTTGTAAAAAGTCATACAAAAATCTAATACTCTGAAGCAGATTCAGTCAGATGAAGTTTAACATTTGTCTAAAGTTCAGAATCTGCAAAGACAGCCAATAAAACTAATCAAATATACCACCTGATTGTGTTGAAGGACTTTCTTCTTCCTCTTCTTCTTGAGCTTGTCAGATATGTGGCACCTCTGCATTGTTGCATTTTGTACCATGCTCCAAGCCCAATTTTTTCCTAGTTCCATTGTCTTGGGTCACCTACTTTGTTTATAAAGTCTGATAGGCCCTCAATGGAGTTTAGGTGTAACTCTTTAGGATATGGATTACCTAGAGTAGTGAATCTTGTAAGGGCAAGAGCCTCACACTCATATAGGATATGATGAGCTGATTCTACCCCTGCGTGGCATTTCCTACAAATTGGTACCTGTTTAAAAAGTCCCATTGTATGAAGGTATTTCTTGAAATGATAGTGCCCAGTAATGAAGCCTACAATTGCTTGAGTACGTTGAAGGACTACTCCTATTGGTCAATAGAATTACAAAACCCGCTTATAAAAAATAAATGATGATCAGGGGGGGGGAATTTAAACATGCCCACCTCATGAAACTGAAAATTTTCATGTCGGGAAAGTACATCCGAATCAACATTTCTAAAAAGTAAGACATGCACTAAAAAGAAACCATCCATATAATAGTTATTACATACATGAGTCCGAAAAATGATTTAAGCGTAATAAGATCTTCATTATTGGTAAGAAAAAACAAAAGGGTATGAAAGTCATTCCACGTACTCATTAAATTGAAAGCATACCAACTTATACCAACAAGTAAGTTGAATACACAACAAATTACTTAATAATGCTTAGTAAAAGTCAACGTTGCCTATGTTTTCGATTCTTGGTTACTGAATTCATATCTCTGTTTGAAAAGAATTTATAATAAATTAATTTCGAATTTTAAAAAATGACAAAAGAAAAAAATTCCAAGTCTTAACTGTGTAAGGTAGGTACTTCAGATTGTTCTACTGGA
>JAPDSC010116712.1:186048-203488 GCA_026290005.1 Latrodectus geometricus | reverse complement strand
TTTATAATAAGTCTTTTTGTTACTTAATATAAAAATAACGTTTATTATACACACACACACACACACATATATATATATATATATATATATATATGTATATATATATATATATATGTATGAAGATACAAAATACATGAGGATAAAATAACTTATTCATTGCCAAAATTTTAAACCAATATTTTTAAAGTTATTTCATTAATATTATAAAAACAATAAAATATTCTCTTTTGCCTTCAAATTCTAGTAAAATACATTTAATCTCCAATTTTCAGTAGCCAAATATTTATCATTAAAATGTTCCTTAAAATAAGAATTATTTCCAGTAAGCTAACAGTGATTTATAGGATAATATCAACTCATACCAATCACTTAGAATTTAATAGTTAAAAAATATGTTATCTGGAGCAGTTTAGTGTGTAATTAATGTAAAAAGCCTGTAACCATTATTGATAGATATAAATTTTTTCAGTATCTTAAAAGATGTATCGATACGATAATGTTGCCAATTTCCGTCAAAATAAATCAGTGAAAAGGCAAAAAAGCATATGAGGCCATTTGCTAAGCGCATTAACGTTTCGCACCTAAGTGTACTGTAATTACCTTTTAATACTGATTAATTTCTCTGGCGGTCACAGTGGAGGAGGACCTTGGTACTTTTGATCTTCATTAACGAGAAACCCCTAATGTGTTTTTGATGAAATTCCACCATTATTGGATGGTCTCTTAGATTATTGTCTGCATTAGGCAAAAGACTGGATCAATTAGACTATTTCTGTGACATGCACATGCAAAATCAAATAAATATTGCTCCTGTACTAATTGCCCGGTTACACAAAAATATTAAATACTGTTGAAAGTTATTTAAGCACATCTGTGACCGAATTTTTAAGTTAGTGAAATTATAATTCAGTGGTCTGATAAGTATTTGTTTAATAGCCAAATAAAATTGTTGTTGTGAAATCACAAATTTTATATTATGATAAGTATACAAAACAAAATTCAGTTTCAAACATTTTTATATAATTTTATAAGTTTTAAAAGTGTTTTCAGCAATATATTTATTTCAGATTACTTTCTTTTACGACTGATCTAGTTACTTCTATTTTTTATTATTGATTTATGATTCTTTTTTTAATTGCCGTGGAAAATGAATAAAAAAGTTAAATTTGCTTATTCATTTATTGTAAAACTTTTTCTGGGTAATGTTGTTTGTCAGTAAAATATAAGAAGTTCCTGTTTTGCACATAAAAATTACTTCTTGTCCTAATATTGACTTATTACAAGAATAATTTAATTTTTGTTATATTGTAACAAAAATTGAGTGATACTTGAAAAGCTAAATAATCAAATTTTTTATGTTTTTTTTCTTGAGTTATATTTTTTTTATAATTTAAGCACTTCTTTTTAAAAAATAGTGTTTTATTGAAATAATTTTAAATAGATGTTTTTAGTAGACAAAAAGTTTCTAAATTGTAACAAATGTTTTTAGCATATACCAAGGAACAGGATTTTAAACACATTTTTTTATGGGAAAGATTGTAGAAATGCTTCATTGTTATTTTTTATGGCAATGATTATATAAATTTTTTCATTTTTTTTGTGGCGATTATATTTATAGAATTACAAATGAACGAGCATAAATTTTATAATTCTTAAGTATCCTAAAATTTTTTTAAATAACTTATTTAAAATGTAGCTATAAAGAAATTTTTGGCTTAAAGAAAACTGTTATAATATGACGAGGAAACGTATCTTAATAATGTATTTATAATTGTTCCTTAAAACTGCAAGTGGTATTTACTGTATCGCGATTTAATGATTAGCAAATTTGTCTATTCAAGTTCTATAAACAAGAGGACAATACTATCAGTTTTTTAAAGATCTATTTCTGATTAAATGAGGCTTCATAATTTATTCACATTAAATAATCTCATCTCTCTAATGACCAAGAGCTCAAGTATTCCTGAACATCAGAAAGAGCTCGGGCAGCAGATCTTTGATAGGATACCATGAGACACGGATTAAAGGAAAAGTGAGAATAACCGATCAGAGAGGAAGCGGCATTTATATTAAGATGGAGATCAAGAAATAAAGTTAGAAACCCAGATTTTTGCTCTGTTTTTACTTACTGCCATTGAAATAGCTCTTAGAACCATACTTGCGGAAAAACGTTATGATGAGGTTTGGATTCTATCAGACGGCAAGAGCGCGATCCAGCATCTAAAGAATTGGAGTGATGCGGATGACAGAACTAGCATTTCCGTACTACACATGCTTGAACAGATTTCCCTTTTTAGGGCTGTGCATATGCAGTAAATTCTTCGAATCTCGATATTTATGGAAATGAGTTTGCAGATAAACTGGCTGAGTGAGGTTCTGAAACCCGACTCCTGCCTCTATCAAGACATTTAGATAGTATACAAAAAGTAGTGGTTGGCTTATATGTAGGCCAGATTGTTTTTTTCAGATTTGTCAGTGGACACTTGAGGGGGGGGGGCTTTGTTTCGATTGGTTCTCAGAAGAGTTTTTCAACATGCAAATGTGTTTCAGAAAATGTTTTCTGGGACTACATTTTGGACTGTCCTGATGACTTAATTAGAAATAATTTAATGTTTTTAAACTTTTTGGGGGTTAATAATCTCAGGGATCTTGTTTAGCAGTCGCCAGACATAGAGGATATGAAACAACAAAAGCATAACTGTATTTTAATACTGTAAAGGTGATTTTCTGTGTAACGATTTAATGCTCAACAAATTTGTTTATTAAAGTTCCGTGAAAAAGGGAAAAAGCGTGTCAGTTTTTTGAGTATATATTTTTTCATTAAATGGGTGCTTCATACATTATTGGCTAAGGAATAGACGATTCATGGTGTGTTATAATATATGCTCCTTATCATCTCATAATATGTGTTATGTATTACTCACTCTACAAAACACAATCAGATTCCCAGGTTTTAATCCCTTTAATTAAATCCTTCTTTTTTCTATAGTTTTGTACATTTCATGAATTGATTAATTCATGTTATAAATTATTCATCACAAAAAATCCAAATTCATTTGATTTGATGGAGTAGAATGCACAAAAACTGAATGATATATTTTTTTACATTTTAAATCTCTCTCTCTCTCTATACATACATACATATATATATATATATCTTTAATAAAATTTGTGATAATATATATATATATATATATATATCTTGCTACTTCCTGAATGAAGGAGAAACAATGATATTCCAGAATGAGATTTAACTGAAATTGATCTAAAAATTCTATTTCCAATTTCCTTTTAAATTACTACGAACAAAATATTTTTTTAGTAGTAAATGCTCTTTTTATCTAATCGTAGAATCTAAATGAAAAAGAAATAGTCTATTAAAATTAACTTTGATTCACTAATGGTTCTGAAAGATTAAATAAAATCTTTTCTTCCTTAAAAGTTTCAATGTCATCAATTTAAAGTCGTAAAATTACAATTTCAATCAACGAATAAGTTTCTTTCCCATAGAATTCTTTTCACTTTACTTTGGATAGATAATCTTAATGATAAAAATAGAATGATTTCCTTAAGTATGTTCTCAGAAAAGTGAATTGTGTTTGATCAAGATTAAAAAGCGAGAACAATTAGAAAGAAATCAATGTTATTTCAGGTCGATTAAACACATATCTATTTACAATTTTCTATCTATTCTTTCCATCATAGACATTCAAAGTTTTCTTCAATGAAATTTGTGAAATGTTTTGGGATTTATAAGAATTAGTGATTTCTGCATCATACGTTTCTTAATAATAACTGTAATCAATCATCATTTCAATTGCTTTATGAAAACAGAATTCTTTTTTAGAAAAAAATTTACTTCCTGATTAAATATTTTAATGCTTGTAAAGTAATGTTTATTATTGAAATAAACTTAGAGATAAAAAATAAAATGGTTGAGATCTTTTTTTCTCATATAAAAAGGCCAAAACGATATGCTTCACAGTCATATGCGATATTAATATAATATGATGTGGTAGTGAGAAAATTATCAAAGCATGCAAAACGAGTTTTTAAAGTAATAATAATAATGATAATGTAATTACGGTGACGTTGGAATGTCTGTTACACAAATGGGAAGTTTATTAATTGATTTTTAATACTTGTTTAGGTAACTTTAATTAAGACATTCATTGTTTTACTGTTTTTATCGGATATAAAAAATAACTAAGAGCTGAGTCTTTTTTTAAAAGCTAGATAGTATCATGAGTTTAGTAAAATGCACTATATAAAAGGGTATTAAGCAGAAAATTAAACTTTCCTTTTGCACGTCATGTTTTATAATTCTAATGCTTAAATAAAATTACATACATACATATATATATATATATATATATATATATATATATATATATTTTTTTTTTTTTTTGAAGTAAGTCGAGTTATATCCTGAATCACAATAAAAACTATACAAAAATCATTGTTACGACAAATATAAAAGAATAATCATAACTATAGAGCTATCCTTTTTGTTATTTTAAATAAATATAAATTTGTTTTGATAAATAATTTATATTATAAATACGAAATTTGTTAATATAGAGATTGCTTGGTGATGTCTTTCCTTTTAGTAAAATTTTATTTATGATAAGTATCTTATTGATTGCATTAAAAAATAAAATTGCATAAATCAGTTATTATTTAATTAATTTATACACAATTGGTAACTAAAAGAATTTTACTCATTAGTCGAAGAATTTTTATGTACTACTATTTTATATATCATTTAAATAAATAGCTTTACTAAAAATATTAAATAAAAGTTATAAGTATTTTAACTCAAAAATAACGTTATTTATACAAAACATTTTGATTACCAAATTTTTTATTTTGATATATTTTAATTAATATTCAAATTTATTAAATTAAGGAGGTAAAGTTCAAGAAATTTACAAGATTTTGAAAACATGTTAAAAAAATTTATATAGTTTTTTTTATATTAAGTTACATTAAATTATTTTAATTTTTATCTCTATTTTTAATCAAATTTTGAATTTATATTTCAATTTGCATCTAATTTATGAGAATTCGTGAGATATACCTAATTTTTAATTTTGTTTAATTTGTATTTAATTTTTGAGTAAACGAATTGCTTATTAAAATAATATTTATTCGTATACTAGATTAAAAAAGATAATTATTTATACAGTCGCTATATTTTGCTAAAACTGTTACACTTTTCTAAAAATTTTTTAAGTAAAATTTGGTGATTTTAACGATTGCAATGATTTACTTATTAAAAAAGTTTTTACTATTAAAAAAGTTTTTTACGTTAATCTCAATGAAGATTTACTCAAAAAAAATTTTTTTTTATCCAAAAAAAAAAAAAAAATCATCATAAGAATATATTTAATTAATAACTTTTTAGTTCTAATCATGAGGATTGAAATAATGTATCTCTTATAAATCAATATTAAACAGGACATTTTAAAGTCTTTATTATAAAATTAGAACACGTCAATTACAACTTAATTTTATTTTTAATAAATCACTTTACCTTCAAAATTTTCAACGAAATAAAAATACTCTAGTTAGTCGAAACCATTGTACGTGAAGGACTATTAAATATTCCAATAAAATAAAATAATATTCTTTTATTCAACATTGAGACTATATTTCTCAATAGTTAATTAAATCATAGTAACACAGAATTTTGAATTCATAGAAAAATAATCGAATAAAATTTAAATCATCGTTACAAACTTTTTTAAAAAAATGGGGTTTGTAACTTCATTAAATACTATGTTTTCCAGCTTCGCAATATGCATACAAGAGACCTTGACGAAAATCATTCACGAATATTGAAGGAAAGCAGCAAAATGAACAGAGGAAATGTTCATAATTCGGTTATCTTTAAGCAAAATCTTTTAAATATTAATGGACAGGGAAAAATTAAATTTATTGCTTGTTCTTCTCATCTTATTTCCCTAAAAGCTTGATTATGTAAAAAAGCTTAAGACATAAAGAGTTTCTAAATATTTCTGAAATCTAATTGGTGGAGGAAGCAATTTATTTGTTACAAAGTCTTTTGAGAGAGATTAAATAATGTTGGACTTCGAACGACGCAATAATGTTTATTTCATGTATTTAAGATGTAACATTTAAGTGTATTTCGCAATGTAAATGATAATTGATTAAATGTATACTTAAGAAAAGGGAAAAGGAAATAATTGTTCAGTGTTTGAGAAAATATTTATCTTTAAGGAGATATAAAAGAATAGGATTGACATTTTATGGCTTTAAACAATTCATCTGATTTTTTCAATTTGAAAAGAATGTTTTATGAATAAATAAAAGCTATATTATTTAATTTACTGACTATTTTACAAATACTGAAATAACTATTAAGTTAATCGCTCGAATAAGATGTAAATAATTAAAGAGAAATTATCTTGGTAAATAATTGAAGCAACGATTCAAAAGATTAAAATATTTTATAACTAATATACATATTCCAAGTATTTAAATTGTAAATTAAAAATTTACTTTTTATTTTTGCAATTGATATGTAAAAAAGATTGTTTAAGATAGCTAATCTAAAACAAAGCATAAGATCAGAGATTTTATAATCTTACAGATAGTATATTTTGTAAAAATTACTGACCGATGGGGTTGTTTATAATTTAATTTTATTATATGAAATGTGTTGTGTATTTTTATATAATGAATATACTTAATAAGTTGACTATATTAATTTCTTCATTTTCCATTATTTACAACGTTCACTTTTTTTTGGTCGAGTGCCAACCAAACTGGCAATATGAGGTGCGCTGCTCCACTTTTCTAACTGAATCATAATTTGGTGAGGAGTCCGACTTCCTCAGTGCACACATATCATAGGTACTCATTTATCAGGTAAGCAAACATTCATACAAGGAAAGGACATTGACAGGAGAGAGAGAAAGTACATCCATGCCCGAACTGGGATTCGAACCTAGGAATTCCCTGCCCACAGTCAGGAACGCTGACCACAAAACGTTCACTTTAATTATGTAATATTCTCCATGCTTAAACAATGTATATAGATATGAAGAGTGGAAAAGAAAAGAAGGTCAAGAAAGAGAAGATAGTTACTCATAAATATTTATAACTATTTCTTTTTATCTTTACACATGATTAATAACTGATACGATGTTTTTACTAACTGTGAATATTGAGCATACAAATAGTTTTGAAATTGAATGATCATCTAAAATTTATATTACGCAATATATAAATGAATACATTATATTTTTACAGATAATAGTATAAAGGGAACATTCCTAATAAATTATAGCTAATAGCATGAGGAATTGTTGGTAAACTTCTGCTTATAATTATTTAAAGCAACTATTCATAGAAGGAAAGGACATAATAAAGATAATAAAATTGCACAAATAAATATTCAGTAATATTACAAAGATGAAAGGTACGAGTCAAATGTTTTCTGATAGTATAAGTAAATAAAAATATAATATAATAAATAAAAATATAAGAAAATGAAACAAAACTCGCTTGCTTTGTATTTTCATGTGAAATTAAGTTTTTGAAGTAAAATATTTTCCATATCAGCTTCTAACGTTTATAAAAACTAAATAAAAAAACAATCAAACAACATTAATGAAGAAATGATATAAGCGAACCCCCATTCCCTTGATGAAAATAGAAAGATTGAAAACTTAAAACGAGCTTATTAATTCAATATTTTGAGCTTTTATTTAGTAATATTCTGAATTAATTGCAAGTTTCTAAGCTTTAGCATTTTTCTGCTAAATTTTATTTAAATACTGTTGATGGAACTAACTTGATAAAACTGATTTTCAGTGTTTGTAATGTAGAAGGATGTGCGGCAGTACTACTTAATATAAAAGTTTGTAAGCCAGCAGTGGCAACATGTTGAAATAAAATACGCCCACAATCTGGACGAGCAGTTTTCTACTCGTTGGCGACATCTGTGATGTTTGAATGTTTTCACCTCTTATTTTCTTATGTTAATAAATATGTTTTATAAAGTTTAAATAATTCATTTTAAGTAATATACACGCAACCTCGAATGAAATGTTCTTATGTAGAAGAATGAAATTGATGAAATAAAGTATTCCTAATCCTAGAGCTATACATATTTTTTTTAATTGACCTTATTTTAAAATATAAATACAGCAAAAGTACTTACTTATTGTTCTGTAATATTGGTGATATACATAAAGAACAAGTATATTAATACTTTATCATTTTATTTAGGGATTATAATTTAAATTACTTAAGAATATAACTTTCAGGATTTATTATTTTTTTATATAAACACAAAGAGAGAGAGATTGATTAATTTCCAGTATTTAATTTTATAATATGAATTGATGTACATGTACGATTACGAGAATGTTCTGAAAATTTTAAATACACGCAACCGAGAATCGTAGAAAAAGATCAACAGTTAGAGTTCAAAATATAGTTTAATTTTATCTCAATAGATTATTTTTATTGTCCTACTGCAATGAGTTTAATGAAGTATAAATTTGAAATCGAAGGAAACATAGAATTAGTGCGAGAATATTACAGTTATATGATTTTCTATGATTTCAAAGTGTGATTCAATGAAGAAAATTCATTCAGCATTTACAATTAATTTTGGAAATGAAAATTCATTTCATATTACTGATATCAGATTATATGGAATTTTATAGTACTCTCAATTTTTTTAGGATCATGAGTACACAATATAGCAAATGTCAATTGTAATTAAGTAAAATGAGTCTATCATACAAAAATTTTAATGATAATCTCTACTTTCTAATGCTGATTCTATAAGCTGATTTTTTTTCAGAAATATAAAGGATTGGTTATAAATCATCAGCTGGGAGGATTGAAGA
Organism: Latrodectus geometricus; assembly: GCA_026290005.1. Lineage (NCBI taxonomy): Eukaryota > Metazoa > Arthropoda > Arachnida > Araneae > Theridiidae > Latrodectus > Latrodectus geometricus. The sequence continues at coordinate 194,600 of JAPDSC010116712.1, read as the reverse complement.
TAATCAGAGTTAAATAAAACACTGTTTTCCAGAGATTCTTTCAAAAGGGAATGTTAGATGACTCATGATTCATTATAACAACACATTCAGCAAGATTGATAATTAAATTTAAAAAAAAAAAAAAAAAAAAAAAAAAAAACACATCATGGTAATAAAAGACCTTTCACTTGGTCTAGGTATGTATGACTTTTGTCTATTTTTTAATCTAAAAAAGAACTTTCGTAAATGCATTTTTTATTCCAAACACGAGGTTGAAGGAGGTTATAAATTAATTTTTTTATAATTGTTACTTTTTATCTTATTTCCTTCCTTTCCAGAAAGGAAAGGCCTTAAGGCAATTAATATTGGAAAATTTGCCTATAGAAGTTAATTAATGCTGGAGGAGATTGCCTTATATATATATATATATATATATATATATATATATATATATATATAAGGCAATAAAACATCAGTTTTGAGTAAATAAAGTATGATAATTGAACCTAGGTTCAAGCTTGTATACTAACTACACTTTTTAAGAACTTTAGTCACATTGTACAACTTAGTAGAAAATCATTTTGACGATAAAAAATATTTTAGTTCGTCAATCTTAGTTGACTTGCTGACTATAAATTGCGAATCATTTGTATACACGTTTGTATACAGGCCATCAATTAAATAAAATATGAACAACTGTTTTATTGTTCGGAAAAAAGAAAATAAATATACAGAATACTTGCCATTATATTATGCATCATTTGCAGATTTCGAAAAGAACATCTGAATGTCCTAATTTTACTGCGACGCTTTTATGATTTAAATAAAGACTAGTTTTCTTATGGGAATATTCAGTTATGTAGATTGGCACAATTTGTTAGTTTAGTTTATGCTGATTTCGTGTTTTAAAAATAATGCTGTGCGTTAACTTCCGGGTTTTAATGGAATATATTATTCTTTTCTTTTTAGAGAAACCATTTTAAATTCGTTGTAAGAATTTTTGTTAATCAACAATAAGTTTTTGTATGTATGCATAGTTAAGGAAAGATTCAAATTCTCTTAATGACTTTCAAAAAGAAATTAGGTACAAAAAAAGTATCAAGTAGTTATATTTGAATAAAATTTATAAGAAATCAACAATTTATTGGTAACTAAAACATTATTACGCAAAATTTCTGTTTTCCTAAGAGCATATTTAAACAAATGTTATCTTGTTTATTTTATTCTCGGAAAAAAAAGTTTTTTTTACTGATTTATGGATTAACATTAACTTTCAGCTACTATTTACAAAAAAATAAAATACTAAAACTTCTAGCCATAAAATTAAAATCACAAATGGTTGGATTCTTAAAACGTATTCATATGAGTGTGACACATAATTAAGAAACAAAACCGCGCTATTTTGTGTATACTTTATACTGTTATTCATTTGACGGTAATTTCTATTTTAGTGAAATAACCGTCATTCTGGGATTAAAAAGGAGGTTTAAATAAATAAAATTGAATTCAAGACCAATTATGTTTATTTAATCCTAATTGAATAAAATTGGGATTTAATGAACACAATTGGATTGGTTTATTTAAATGAGTTATTTTACATTTTATAAATTAATTTCTTATAAAACATTATTCATCAATAGATTAACATCAAAATCAAAATGTTTTGGTCATTAATCAAGATTAGTGTATACTTTCATTATTTTAGAAGTCAAGAATAATAAATAAAAATAAATTGTTGGAATAAATATAAATAGTTCAAAACTTTAGCTTAACATTGTTTTAAAATTATTGTTAGGAAATTTTACTTTATGTCAAATACAAATATATTATTAGAGCGACTATACTTTAAATTCAAAATGCAAAAATATGTGAAAGCTTCAGAGAGAGTTGGGTTAATTCCCAATGAACGGTACGCTCCTTGTCCGCCATCTTGTTTTAATAGCGTACCGTACACTGGGATAGAGCCGAGAGTTGTTCTATGTATGTTTAAAAACCTATTTTTAATTCAGTATATTTAACGAAATTAAACTAAATAACTTTTACAGTATAGGTAAAAAATGTTGAAAACTCACATTTTGAATGTTCCCATGTAAACTGATACTTTTAATTATTTTATTCCAAAAAGTAATAAATGGCAAAATATTTTAAGTATATACATAATTGCAAAAAGTATGTATAACCCTTAATATTTAGATAATTTTTTAGAAGCAGATCTATAAAAAGCTTTTAAGTTTACAATCAAATATTGCGATATTCATCACTATTAATAATTGATTTCTTTACAAATAAAAAAATTAGCAAATTTTCTTTTACTTAAATTTTAAAACATATATAGAATTTTTGTAAGCTAATATACATTTATAAAAACATTTAGATATTTATAAAATTTTAAGAAACTAAACAAGAAATAAAAATTTTAAGTTTTTTGATTAATATTTGGATAACTTATTCGACTATTTATTCATGATTTTACATTATTACAAATTAGCTGCTTTAATATTATTATTTTATTAAATGCTGTTTTAAATATTATTGTTTGATTAAATAGCCCATATATATATTGTAGATCTATTTTAAACAAATGTCCATTAATTGTGTAGCTGAATTTTATGTTGGCATTAAGGTTTAATTTAGATTGACGCTGAATGATCTTTATTTGTAGACACATTTTTAAAGGAATTAAACATTTTGCGTTATTTACTCCTTAAATATATTAATTTTTTTAGACATTTTAAGGGCTAATAAACTGAAGTTTCAATAATTCAAAACGATTTGAAAAGATGGGTTCATTTTATTTTGTATGTAAACTAACAAAGACAAACATCCTAGGCATATCATTTCATATCATCATAAAATAATTCTAGTCATATCAAATATGTAAAAAGAAAATAAATTCATAATTACAATAATACAAACAATTTTTCCATGAACAATTATCTTCAGATGAGCATTTATTTATTCATATCACATATTATACCCGCGGGGGTGGAGCTTTTCCAAGAAATATTTGTTCTCATATGTTCCCCGTCAATACAGGTGGGTAAAAGAATGACATATTTGGTATTTATATATTCATTTTTCCTTGCGCCCGTCGCGCATGCTTTCCTGCTGCAGACTTGACACGTGACGCCCGCTCTTGTCATTCGTGATTAATAGGGTTTCTGAGCTCGCGGACAAGTCATTCCTCATGGCCGCCTCCGATTTATCAATTCTCGAGAGACTGAGAGAAAAGTTCTAGGCTTAAGAAAGTAAATCTCGGCAATGCAATTGATTGATAGTTAAGCGATCGCCTGCGATATAATTGTTTTATGGAAACGATAAGCACTACATTATGTTCTTACAGAGTGAGTTAACATAGAATGGAAATTTTTGTATGCAGAAATATTTTTATCAATACTTGGAAAATTTGTCCTTAAGCCAATTAATATAAGAAATCAATAATGATTCAATAAAAGAAATTCATAAAAATAAAATCAATAAAATCCAATATCAGACAAGGATATTTTCCCGTAATTAAAACTATTTTTTAATTAATAAATAATAAAGGATATATATTTTCATTAGTTTTAAATAAACCAGTGCTGAAATATATTTAAATAAAGGGTTATATAAGAATTTAATTTATATTTTGAAGAAACTAATTAAAATATGCATAATAATGTAATATTGTTGCATATTAAAGAGGAAGAAAGTGAGTACTAAAAGATATTGAACTTAACAGAAAAAATTTTCCCTTTAAGAAAGTTTAAGGTAAGAAAAAGAAATAAAATAAAAATATTTCTGAAAAATTAATAAAACTGAGTAACGAATATTTTTATTAGAGAAAGGAATAAAATGTCAGGGCAAAGTATAAATTTAGCTGTAAATAAGTTAATCAAGTTCAATATTTTTTTTTACATGTTAAGCTCTAAAAGTGACAAAAATATGTTACATTCGAATATAAGATAGTTTACTTAAAATCATATAGTATATCAATTAAATCTATGAGGACATTTAGAAACGTAAATTAGAAATAATGATTATTGTTCCTTTTTTTTTGTCGAGTGCCAGTTATGTGTGCGCTGCTCCACTCTTTCAACTGAACCGCAATTGGATGTGGAGTCTGACTTCCTCAGTACACACATGCCATAGGAACCCGTTTATAGGGTAGGCAACCATTCACACTCCGTTCATACAAGGAAAGGACAAATACAGAAGAGAGAAAGAGAAAGTATATCCATGCCCGAACCGGGATTGGAACCCAGACCTCCCTATCCGCAATCAGACACGCTAACCACTAGACAGAGTAGGCGGCATTATTGTTCTTGAAGATTTGATAAGAAATTCAAGATTTTGCCTTGGTTTAATAAGAGGCAATTTCAGTAAACGCAAAGCCACGCACATTGAAATGAATGTTACATGTTGGGAGACACTCTTATAACAGAACAAACAATTTATAAATGCTGTTGGTTCATATACATGATTTCTCTACAAATTTTGATTAATTATATATACTAGAGTCACTGAGATTTAATATCTTCCCATTCCAAAAGATGATTGACAGATTCCACTTGTTAATGTATTATTTCGGCCTTAGGACTAACTTGTATTTCAGAAGTAAAATTCACAACTGGAGTCAATGTGTACTTTAATTATAATAGTATCAATAATATATAATAGTAGTATCACAATATCAATTTTATAACACTGATAATTAACTAAATTTCCACATTTCTGAAATGCGTATCAAATTTTCGGTATAAAAAATATTTCCTGTTGAAAATATGTATTGAAAAGGCTGCTATATTACTCAGTGAAAAAAACATTTACTGACTATTTAACTTTTACCCTTGAAGGCAAAACAAGGGAATATTGATAAATTTAAACTTGTATCAAAGGGGTTGTATTTAATAATGAGAAGGGTTGGTTTCATTTGTAAACTTTCGATAAGGCGATGTTTATAATTGTTACTATGAACATTTATTGGTAAGATTAAATATTATGCAGAATAGTTTTTTTTAGATAAGAATATGAGTTTTAAGCACATAATTGGAATGAAATGAAAACAATCAAACGTATATAAATTTCCTTAAAAACAAAAATAAAATTATTGTGCATATAGAAAGTTTAAAATGTGCATGTGTATATACTACTATTCAAATACCTCCTTAACCCTAAATAATTTTCTTTCGATAAAAATAAATTTAAGATCTCTTGAAAATACATGTCAATTTTTATTGAAACTACATATTTAGGTAGTCTGAGATGGACGTTTAACAAATTTGATATAATAACCCTTCAATTGTATCCGCGTCTGAATAATACATGAAGTGTTTTTATGAATAAATGTAGTTTTAATTAGTGTCTTTGTTTAACAGTTTTTACTGCAATGACGTCATAAATTTCCGTAAATGTCTTTGTAATAATTGAATTATTATATTATAGTTTCCAGGTTGTTAACAATTTGCTAATCAGGGATTCTAGTTAAAGTCACTCAGTGAGACAAAAAAAAAAAAAAAAAAAAGCCAAAGAGATTTTAGTAGTGGATTGCATTTTTACTTACTCTTGAAACGAATTATTAATGCCCTTTTACGCATGATGTTGAGTTAATAGTTGCGAATTATTCATGTTTTGTCTCTGCTGTCATAAAATATATCGTTGAAAATAATTAAGTTTTTGAAACGGTACAGCTTAACAAGTTTGTCAGTTTAATTGATCTATTTATGTTTAAATTAGCCATTACTCGACATTTTTTTAATGAATTTTGAAAACAACTGTCAAATATAAATTTATAACTCAGTTTTGAAGTACGCTCTGCTGAGATGAATAGTTTTTTTGCTTATTGAAAAGTCTCAGAGGATAACAATTGATAGTTATTGATAATTTATATTTTGTGCTTCCACAATAAAAAGTTCATAATGAATAAGATTTAAATTTCCACATTTTTGTGCTTTTTGTTGTAAAAAGAAAAAGCTTCTTAAATATGAAGGAAAATAAATAATATCATTTTTTATATTTTAAGAATATTTTAGAAAAGATATTTTTAATTATTTAATAAAAAATATGAGTGTATTTAGATTTACAAAATGAATTAAAAAATGCACTGGGAGATATGAATTAAATCTAAATCTAGTAAATATTTAACTAAAATCTTGTAATTATTTAAAAAGTCGTTATCAATGGCTACTGAATAAATGTAACATTATTTTATAAGCTTTACCATTTAACAAAAACAATTTTATTATTGAAAAATATTCTCTTTTTAAATTTAAAAGCAAAAATGTTTACTTGCATGAAACTCAATTATGAGTTCAAATCTGTCCATTTGATCCTTGAACGATGATTGATCTATCATTATGAGTCTATCAAATAATTGCTTAGATATAATATAATTTTAGAACTTTTTCGATTATATGAGAAACAATTTTTTTTTTAATTTTAAAATATGATAGATCTTCAGGGAATTCTTATTTTCTTAATTAATATTTTAAGAAGCAATTTTTTTAGATAATGGTAAATTAATTTATTTGAGATCAATTTAGATTAATATTTGTGAATTATATTTGACAATGGTAACCAATTGAAAAGTGTTATCGATAAAATTTAATAAACTAATTAATTAAAAAATGTTACCGATAAAATTTAATAAACTAATTAATTAAATAAAAAATGCTTTTACTTATCAATTTGGCTGATTAAATTTTTAACTATGTGGAAATCAGAACAAAAAAATGTTTTTTTTTATTCTTCTAAGCTTAGTTTTCTATTAAATATTCTAAGTTTTTATTAAATATTTAACTTTCCTCGATAAACTTTTACAATGTTGAGATTTTTTAGAATAGATAACAGGCCTTGAATATTTTTCAAACTTCCCCAAAAATATAATTTAAATTTTGATGGTAAATCAGTATATTTGTCTATGGTTATCAGATATTAATTTTAATTTACATTTTTCTTTTTACTTTTTTGTTCATTACTTTCTTCTTTACCTTTATTTCATAATTTATTTTGTATAATTTTGATTTTATTCAGTACTTTCATCAGTTTATCGTATAACAACCTTAACAATTTGTCTTCAGAAGCACATGCTTAAGATTCAAAAGTTCATCTACATACTTATATTTTATTATTTAATACATATTTACATAATATGAAAATATATTTTGTGGAAATTTTTTACATGCATTTACTTAATGCACTAGCTAATAACATTCCTTGAAAATGCATTCAAGAATTGGGATGAACTGACAATAACAAATTTTCGCTTCTCTTAAGAATATAAAAAAGCTTTTTCTAGAAGATTTTCATTTCCTTCTTCCGATTTTTTTGTCAATTTACACGTTTCTTCTTTTTTCACTATTCAGATATGTGTGCATTTCTTTTTTTATTTATTTCAACTCAAATTTCCGCGTAGAGAATTACGAGTAATATTTCGCGAAAATAGATTTTTTGATATGCCTCAAACCCGGGGGAAAAGAGGAGTTAGTATGTGTGGGTGGAAAAAAAATAAGAAGAGCAAAACACACAAATGAAAATTGAACTAGGGAAAGGAAAGAAAATAAGTAAGGGAGAAAAAAATGAATATCCACATAAGAGTTACACATTCGGAAATTTTTTCTTCCTACTCTTTTCTTTTTATGGTTTAATTTCATATTCGAATGTACCGTGAGAAAAATGTATAATAGTGGGATGAATTTATTCTTTCTTGCTTTATTACCTGGCAATAATATCTGTCGGAGGACAAGACGATCAGCCTAGAAGCATTTATTATGAGTGTTCTACTTCGCAGCGGGGAAAACAAATCGCGCTTGTCAGCTAGTGCCCCACTACCCCTCCTATTTGATGTAAATAATAATAAAAACCGAGGAAATTGCCGTTAAAGAAAGAAAAAGAGAGCTAAAGCGACCATTCTTTTAATTATACGGTCTTTTTTCGATTTCATGGCAGATTCCTCCAGGTAAGGAAACTAGATGGAATAGGGAAAGACAAAAGATAAGTAAGAAAGAAGATATTCATTTCTTTTTCTTTCCTTCTAAATCTAATTTCCTTTTTAATTCATTCACTTTCGCGTCACATTTGCAATTACATTTGTTCGATTAAGTTATTGGTAGGAGTGCACACAAGTAAATTCTAAATTTGTGTTATTGTTTTAATTCTTTTTTTCCTTTATAAAGGACGAGCTGATTCACACCTTGAAGAATCAACCTAATGCTCAATATTAAAAAAAATAGCTTTTATGAAGAAAAGTTGTCTTTAATTATGTGTAATTATTTATGAATTGTTTACCTAAGAAAATATTTTTATTTAAACTATGTTAAAAAAAGTTTGTTAATATATTGTAATAATAATAATATATACATGAGTGTATGTGTATTTATATATAAGTGAATATTAAATTAGTATTAGAGACAATTTTCTCATTTTTCTTTTAATACATTTTTCATTATTCTAATAATTTATTTACGGTTTTTGAAATTGTTTACTACACTTTTTTTATTAAAAATTTTAACATTAACATATTTTTGTAATTTTGTTAGTTACGAATTTATCTTGGATTAAAGTTACATTTTTGTCAATTTTATTTTAATCCTGAG